>CAUYRT010053097.1:0-162870 GCA_963574885.1 Lepilemur ruficaudatus
GAAGACCCCAAAGGCAATCACAGCATCAACAAAAATAAATAAATGGGACCTGATCAAATTAAAAAGCTTCTGCACAGCCAAAGAAACTGTCACAAGAGCAAACAGACAACCTACAGAATGGGAGAAAATTTTCACAAGCTATACATCCGACAAAGGGCTGACAAGTAGAATGTATTTAGAACTCAGGAAAATCAGCAAGAAAAAATCAAACAACCCTATCAAAAAGTGGGCAAAGGACATGAACAGAAACTTCCCAAAAGAAGACAGAACAATGGCCAATAAACATATGAAAATATGCTCAACCTCTCTAATCATTAGGGAAATGCAAATCAAAACCACAATGAGATATCACTTATCTCCAGTGAGAATGGCCTTAATTAAACAGTCCCCAAACAACAAATGTTGGCATGGATGCGGAGAGATAGGATAGGAACACTCCTACATTGCTGGTGGGACTGCAAATTAGTTCAACCTCTGTGGAAAGCAATATGGAGATACCTTAAAGCCATAAAAGTAGATCTACCATTTGATCCAGCAATCCCCTTACTGGGCATCTACCCAAAAGAACAAAAGACACTCTAGAAAAAAGACACCTGTACTCGAATGTTTATAGCAGCACAATTCACAATTGCAAAGATATGGAAACAACCCAAGTGCCCATCAATACATGAGTGGATTAATAAAACGTGGTATATGTATACCATGGAGTACTATTCAGCTATAAGAAACAATGGTGATTTAGCACCTCTTGTATTTTCCTGGATAGAGCTGGAACCCATCCTACTAAGTGAAGTATCACAAGAATGGAAAAGTAAGCACCACATATACTCACCAGCAATTGGTATTAACTGATCAGCACCTAAGTGGGCATATAGGAATAACATTTAGCAGGTGTCGGGCAGATAGGAGGGTGGAGGAGGGGATGGGTATATGCATACATAATGAGTGTGATGCGCACCATCTGGGGGATGGACACGCTTGACGCTCTGTCTCCAGAGGGGGGAAGGGAGAAAGGCAACGAACATAACCTAAACATTTGTACCCCCATAATATGCTGAAATAAAAGAAAAAAAATAATATAGATGGAAGGATGAGCTTAGTACAGGAAAAGGAGAGAAAAACTCTGAGTCTTGACAAAAAGAGGTGATCTTGGATGCAAATAAAGAAACACTTTTAAGTAAGAAATGGGAAATTGTGCTATTTATGACTAAGCAAATTCATGGTCTCCAGTTCTTTAGGAGGTAGGAGGTAAGATCATTTGGTTAGTGGTCAGGTGGATAGAAGAATAGGGTGTTCAGAGGCTAGAAGAACTTGTGTGGGAAACAGGAGCAGATGGTGAACAAAGGAGAATACTAAATATATATATGTGTATGTGTGTGTGTAGACACATACACACACCCCCACACTCATATTTAATATAGTTGATGTTCCTATCTTCCACCACTAAAGAGAGACGTGAGAGAATTTTATTTTTCTTTGTTTCCCTGACATATATTGTAGCACACTTAGTTGCTTTTTACTAATATTTGTTAGTAGGTATGTTTACAGGCAGATTGGCTGATTGAATAAACAAGGAAATCAATATATGGGTATTTTCTAAAAGGATGTACTATTTTAAATGCCTTTTTTCCTCAATTTCATTCAAGTCTCATTAACCTGAACTTACATATTTATGGCATTTGGTATTGTTTTTTGGTGTTATTTATTTGGAAAATAGTGGCCTTACTCCTAAGATTCAAATTTACATAAGGAAAAGGGTATCTTTAATATAAGAGATTATATAAAGAGATGACATAGAAACAACATTAGAATGCCCTCCTTTTTGATCAGATATGTAAAATAGAACTTTTAGTAATAGCAGTTGAAATATTTTCAGTGATCCTGGGTTGGATAAGATGTCCAATCTTGGGTTTATCACTCAGTATCTTCATATGATGTGCTTATATTTGCTTATTTCTGCATTATGAATAATGCAAGTGTAGCTAACGTACCTTTGAGATTACGGTAAGATTTGCTATAAACTTTTTGCAAATATCAGTAAATGTTGAATAATACAGAGAATTTGAGAGGAAAACTTTGAGATTCCTAAAATTATAGTAGGTAGTATAAATGTAAGTCATTGCTTCTTGCTGTGTTCCTTGGTGCTTTTATATTCTTCATTAATTCATTCACTGATTAATTCATTCAACACTTATTCAAAAGCCTATTAGATGACAAGCATTGTTCTATGTGCCAGGAATATAGCAGAAAATTAGGGGAAAGCTTTTGTCATCATGTGACTTATATCTTAGTGGATGAAAAAGACAATAACAACAAAATAATAAAGGGATATATATCAAGAAATCATAAACGCTATGAAGAAAAATACAGCAAGGTAAGGGGCCAGTGGATGATGCGGGCTACTATTTTAGATACGGTGATCAAGGAAGGCCTATCTGAGGAGGTGATACTTAGGCAGAAAATATAAAAGGGAGCAATTTAAACTCTTTCCTAAAGCATTTATGGATTTTGAATGATTTTAAAAAATTGTATCAACAATAAAACTAGGATATTCAGGAGCTCAGGTAAAACTTCTAAAGCATACCATTACACATACTTTTGCTTTCTTAAATGGAATAAAATACAGATAATTTAAGTGCTTCCTGGTAAGTTGGGTGGCAGTCATTATTATGATCCATTTAAATCAGAAGTTCTTTCTTTTCCTTCACTTACAGCAGCTCCAATCACAACCTATCAGCTAGCTGGCTGCTTCTAATCACGATAGCCTGCAAATCAGAGCAATGGATAAAAGGATTCAGGGTAAACAGTTAAAAATTCTAATGATGGTTTTAAAACTTGCATACAGAAGAGCTTTTGGCTATCGGCTTATAAAAATTTTTTTATCAGCTAAGAAAACTGTGTTTTGTAGACTGACTTTGGGAAAAGGAACATGCAAATGCAAAAAAAATACTATTTTCATGTCAGATACTTACTTTATTTCATACTTTGTTCTAAGCACTTTATCTCACCTACTGGTTTGAAAGCTAAGCTCTTTGCCTTAGTCTTACTATCAGTAAAATGGGGAAAGCAGTAGTACCTTTCTTAGAGTTTTACTAATGACTTTATGATCTCCAAAATATACATTTAACACAGGAAGAAGTACGTTTTTTATCAGGAGGATGAGAGAATAATGCATAAAGGACCTGAGACAGGAATAAACTTGGTGCATTATAGGTATAGCAAAAAGGCCAGTATGAATCATTGAATATGTATATCTAAATGGGAGTACATGCTAATCTCTGGAATAATTATTATGTGTTTCATCTGTGCTTTTGTAAAATTTATCAATGTCTATAGGTGAATCCATGCAATGAGGGAATGATCCCCCCCAAAGAGCAATATTGCAGATGAGTTTCCCAATGTGGAGACAGAAACATGTAAGTCTGTTCTTAGAGGGAAATATGAAATCCAAAATACAAATTTTCCTTTAACAAGAAAACCATCACTGAACTAAGAGGAAACTGGAAAAAATTACTTTTGTTTATATAGGTAATATGTGTAAATTCCTTCTTTTAATGAGAGCAACTTGAGGGAACAGAGTATTCACAGCCCTATTTGCTAACTGATTAAAACCAGATAAAGTGAGAGGGAAACAATGTGGTAACAGGCAAGTACATAGTTCTCGTCCAAATAGTAAACCTTTGTATAGCTATCAAGAATCACAAAATACGTCTTAGAGAATTACAAGTTATAAACCACGGATAGTTAAGGATATGTCAGAAGACAAAATTACAACAAATTTAGTTATAGATCTAATTGGCTTTTATTTTTAATTTGTACATTGGGTAGTGTCCATTCTACAAAATACAGCAAGAACTACCACTAGGCAACAGCAGAACAGTGGGTTTTCTAAGGTGGAAACAAGGAAACAGAACAATAGGGGGGAAAAAAACCCAGTTAACCTCAGGTGAATTCAGTTTACTCTTTGAGAAGGGTTAAATGAGAGGAGATTACCTTACTACGTTGATTCAGATAGACTAAAAACTCCTGTTTTAGGAAAAACTGGTCTGTTTGGGGATCTATTTGCTTCCTTAGAGTTTCAGTTTGGTTACGTGGCATTTAGCATGAGTGGCTCCATTTTGGTTTGGTGTGGTCTGTTGGGGCCTGGTGCAGGAGCTCAGTCCAAAACAATAGCCTTCCCTAATTTTGCTTAACAGTTATAATGAAAGTTCATAAATTGTACTTGTAAATCATTTCAGACATAACTGAAACAATTTATGCTATGAGATTTCCCATGGACCAGTTCAGAATTTGTTCTTCTAAACCTACAAAAAGCCAAATTAGTTTGTAGTTTTATAGACAGCTGTTATAATTCTATGTCTTTATTATGGCACAATTTTAAATATTGAAATAAAAGTTCTCCTGATAGTGTTCAAAGCCAGATAGGATATGGAGTTCTGTTCATACTTAACATAAGATAACATAACATAAGATAAAGATGATTAACTAAATTTCTAATGGAGACTTTACACTTCTACTGTCTTTGTTAGGAAGAATATTTTATGCTTCACATCTTGAAGGAAAAGATATGACCACAAAAACATTTAGATTTGGAATTTTGAGACATTTAAGACTTTGAATAACAAATTCTGACAATATTTAAATACTTTTTAAACCCAGATCAATAGGTATCTTAGAAGTTGTTCCATAATGAGAGTTTCCTATGGGCACAATATTATAAAATTGATGGCTTAGAAACTTCCATAGGAAGGAATCAATAACTTGTGTGAACCTGGGCTGGCCATTGGCAAACTCAGTATCTATTTGTGAAATAAGGAAGTTGAACTAGATCATCAGTCTGTGACCCAGTAAATGAAATACTTCATAAAATGTCAAGCATTTACTAACTTTTCTTGCTTCCCGCTATATGTCTTAGTTTATGCCAGTATCATATTGTGTAAAAGCCCATACTTGTAGTTTTCTTATTTCAGTCAGTAAGCCTATATCATATGCAGAATCCATCTAGACCATAAAATTATATTCTAATAATAATTTTTCCAAACTGTTTTGATTCATTAACCATGTCATATGATAGAGATATTTTAGCCTTATAAAAAGCACAATTAAAATCTCATCAGTAAATGACAAGAATATTCATGAGTTACCTTTGTACTCCTATGCTAATTACAAAACTAAATATTTTAAGTCATGCTTTATAATTCAGAGATATTTCTCAATTAGAAAACTGAGTAGGCTTAGCTGCTTGATGTTAAATTTATATTTGCAAAGTATAAATACAATTTTATTTACTAAGGGTTATAATACCCTACCATCATGTTACAGACATTTGTCTAACAAATTTTTAATTAGCCTCAGTGTCTAAATGACTCTTGGTAATACCATAAGCCATTGGTTTATGTCAACATTTTCAGGTCATTAAAGAGCCTTTATTGTCCAGTGTTTATGATATGAAGTACCAGGATGCTTTCTCAAGCTGCCAGTGCCAAAAATTCTCCTATTAGTTATTCATCGCCTAAAAATGACTCTAAGAGTTCACCAAAAATAAAATATTTTCAGAAGAGAAAGTTGAAGTCAATATTCTGAGGCTTTCATTGCCCCTTCCCCAAAGTAATGAGGTGTGAGGGTGGCAACACACTGTACCCTAAGTTATTTAAGGATGAATGAAACAATGTGATTCCAATGCATCAGTTTGATTTGGGGCACAAGTCTACATTTGAAATGTGAAAGTAAGGCAGCAATATATTAACATTACAAACAGATTGGTGGGTTAGTTATGTCTGGACAACCCAATCCCTTAATGACTAGAGTCAGGTCCACTGCCCCCACAGGGAGTGAAGACCACCATCCAAGGCACCCTGGTGAAACACACACAGTCTCTGAATCTGTCATTGGAATTGCTGAATCTCTACAACAAAATTTCTGTCTTCTCTATACTGTGTGATGAAAGTCTCGGTATCCTTGGGGATTCATGCAGTGCCAGACAATGTCTACTCCTATGCTACACTGTCAGGATGTACCTTCGTCTACCTGGAGAAACCATGACCCTTTTATCTCCTGTTGGGCTAATCTACCACCATTGCTTTCTTCCCAATGGGTCTAAGGAAAAGGAGATTGGAATTAAAATCAGCCTTTTTATTATATCCTGTGAATCTATGTCCTTTGGATAAAAATTTACTCTTTTAAAGAAAAAACAAAAACCCTGAATATAGTTCTACTCTTGACCCAGAGAATTATAATTTAGATGAGATATCAAATAATCTAAAAATCACCTGGTTCAATTCAAATTTTCTCTGATTTCACTTCAGTAAACAGCATACTCTAGTGATTGTAACCAAAAAGATAAAATGGGCTGAAAGCAGGATAATAAAAGGAAAGGTCCAGTTTATCCTGTCTTTCCCTAGAGAAAAATCTGAGTAGGATTCAGCCTTTAATTATGGACAACCAAGAGGGCAGTATGACGATAATAGTGAAGATTCATTCAAATATTTTTGAGCAGTTATTCTA
This sequence comes from Lepilemur ruficaudatus, assembly GCA_963574885.1. Lineage (NCBI taxonomy): Eukaryota > Metazoa > Chordata > Mammalia > Primates > Lepilemuridae > Lepilemur > Lepilemur ruficaudatus. The sequence goes on from CAUYRT010053097.1 coordinate 6,505, forward strand.
TACCACTGTTCAGCTCAGAATATCCAGAAATCAAAGACTGAATTTGATTTCAATGAATTCAAGACATAAGGTAGGTGATAAAAATGTAAATGAACAATTAAAATATAGCATAATTGGATATGTGGGGATTGGAAGAGGAAAGTGGGAGGATACAAAGCCACTACACAGGGCAAGGTACAACTAGATAAGCTTCCTAAGAAGGAAATGTCATTGGCCTAGGCAAACAATTCGTGAAGAAGGTCCCCAAAGCAATCAATGCAGCAACAAAAATAAACAAATGGGATCTGACCAAATTAAAAAGTTTCTGCATAGCCAAAGAAACTATCACTAGAGAAAATAGACAACCTACAGAATGGGAGAAAATATTTGCTCTCTACACCTCTGACAAAGGTCTGATAACAAGAATCTACCTAGAACTCAAAAGAATTAACAAGAAAAATCATTATTTTGTTAATACTCTCCAGGAGCTATAATAAAGAAACATTCAAAGACATAGGAAAGATTTAAGTATTGATACTGAGAAATCCAGCCCTGGACTGCCTGACTTCTGATTTATTCTTCCATGAGAAAAGTAAACACATTACATATTTAAATCCAGTCTATTGGCACATCTGTTACTTGTAGCCAAAAAAAAAAAAAAAAAAAAGCTAACAGATACAGACATTAGCATGTTGCATTGTTGACATAACCCACAAAATCCCCACATTGTCTTCAGAGTAGTCTCTTGTCTGGAATATTGTAATTGAGACACATCCTTACTATAATCCCTAATAGTTCTTCCTTTTAAGGAACTAAGAAAATGCACCTCTTTGATACTACAACCTGTAGGAACTTGAGGCTGGATTGCCACTATGTCTTGTCTTTGAAAGAGTTTGGTATCAATCCCATGATCTGAGCCACAAGACTACCTCATCTGGGAAAGGGATTCAGTTTTATTCCATGAGATTCTCCAAGGCCATTTTGCATTTCAACAGAGTCTGCCTGGATGTCTCTCACATATACAATTGGAGGTTTTATTTTTTAAGATTTAACTAACATTCCAAACATTTCTACACTGTTCATTTTTTCTATTGCTCTATTTGGTCTAAGGAGATGAGTAAGAGCTAACTTTTCATCTCATAAATGAAAAAATATACAAATATTGAGTAGTTTATAATTTCAGAAAATATCTATTTGATGACCTTTACATTGGAAGATAACAAGAAACATGCTTCCTGCACATAACCTAACCATTTGTACCCCCATAATATGCTGAAATAAAAAAATAAAAAATAAAAAAATAAAGAAAAGAAAAATGCTTCCTATCAATTCTTAATACATTTAAAAGTAGATACTTATCCACCACAATAGCACATTTGACTTCAGATAAATGACTCAAAACTGAAAAAAAAATAGTTTTTTCTTAAAATTAAGGGGTCACACTAGATTGGTGGAGATTCAATAGAATCCCAGGGAATTACTTTCAAAATCATCAACATTTATCTACGTGGAAGGTCAAAGGTGGAGGCCAGGATCTGCATTTTAACATGACCCCCCAGGTAATTCTAGGATACATTTCTGTTGACAAGCCTGTTGAATTTAGTAAATTCTTAGGGATTGGTCAAATATATCATTTTATGACTCCAAGTTTACCTCTTAATAAGGTAGATGGTTTAAGATGCCACTTCATTTCTCTACTCTTAAATATAAATCATCTTAGAAAATTTTAGTATTTTTTTCTACGGAGGCTCAAGAGTCAGGATTCACCTTACAATATTTATAGCTACTGTATCACTTGGGATAAGAAAAAATTGAGTGACTTAGGAAACTAATCTAAACCTAGGAAAAACCATCTCAGGAGTGACAGATAACCAGAAATATACAGAGTGGAATAAACTTTTAAGAAGGTTCCTTGCCAAATTTTGGGAAGTACTTTTAAAGTACTATGGTGAATAACTATAATTATTCCTTGTGCAAAAAGAGGGAGTGAGGTCTATAGACATTATCCAATAAATGGGAAGACATTTTAAAATTAAAGAAGGTGTTCTTTTGGTGATAGCTTTCTCTTGCAGCATTAAATCTTTGACATTGAGGTCATTTTCTATGCATCCATTCTGAAAAAAAGTTGAACATGGATGATATTCTTTCCAAAATTGCTCTTGTTTGTTTACTCTTTGAGTTTTTCTTTTGTTAAAAGAATAGTAACAATGACTCTAAAGAGAGTATGAATTCAAAAGATAGTTAATTTTATTGTTCAGTGAAAAACAAAGGAGTCTCAGAATGTTATCCTTCCATATAGGCAAAAGAGTGTTTAGTATCATGTTTAGTTGGGCTCTGAGGAGAGACTCTCCACAAGTAAGCTAATAAAAAATATTATGTCTGGATAAAAATTTACTGAATTTCTTATAGGATGAGTCTGGCAATATCACCATTTGCTATCTGTTCAAGGAAGCTTTTCAGTTTTATATTCAGTTATAGGGAAAGAGAAAATGATAAAGGGTCACTAGGGACCCCACACCTACCAAGAGTTCCAGGACCCCCCACACCAAGAGCACATTCATATTTAATGCATTACATTTAGGGCTCCCAGAGTAAATATTTTCCATTCCCCCCGTAGCTATATTCCCCATATGGAGACAAATTAATGAAGGTTGATTCTGGAGCTGTACATAAATATTCAACTAGTGTCTGTATTTATGCCCCAACTTACAAATAACTAATGGTTGGCTGAGCCAAAATAACCACATAAGCGACACATGTAGAGGGATTGCTGATTTCATTTATTATACCACCTGTGAACCTCCTAGGGGAAGGGCAGGCTAGTGAAATATTTTGGTATGCTGACACAATTTTGTACTTGTTTATGAGGCTGCACCAGCCTAGTCCTAATTTCCTGTTGTAATTCTTTGCTTCAAAGGCCAAGTCCACACAGGGGAAGAATATTTTCTGCAAATGGTCTTCTCACAGCTCTGCTATCTCTGTCTCTTCAATTGCCTCTCTGGGTATTTTTTTCCTGTTTATACTTTTAAGAGTCATAAGGGATTTAAGTTGCGTTTGAGGCAGAGCAAAACCAATATCTATGGAAGTTTTAGATTGCTATGTCAATTACTTGGTTTTGGTTCTTCTTGAATACATGCGAGAAAAAGGTTCACCGCCCCCCTTCCGCCCCAAATCTGGGAGCTACAAATGACACTAGGAAGAGCTTTAACCCCGAAAGATCAAATGGAGACAAAGCAATCTTATTCTTGACCTCACAACCTCTCTACAGACCTGTTTCTATCTTAAAGCAAAATATTGATGCAACGCAGACAGCCTGGAAATATTAGTATTATTCTTTTAGGATACACTGACAGCATCGCCTCCTGGAGGATTGGTTACTGTACTTTTTAAGGCTTCTTATTAAAATGTGCTAATCCTAGCTAGGAATGTTAGTAAAACTGGGGCAGAAAAGGTGGTCATCTCCGTCATCGTATCTATCAATCAAAGAATACCTGAAGGATTGCATATTATTATGTTTTTTTAATGTATCTAGTTGTTTACTACATATAATTTCAACATTGATTAGATATGTGCCTGCCTATTAAGTATTAATAGTTACAGCTTGATATTTTGAATTTGGGATGTTTTCTTTACCTTAAGGATTGATAGTTATTTTTAAAAGATGTGTAATTTTGACCCCAAATGTTTATATTCCCAAAAAGTCAGACAGAATATGTCAGTCCAAGGGAATCCGTTGCTTAATCGTAGATGAGAGTAGAGCAATGAGAGACGTCATTGACTATTCTGATGATATTGGACAACTTAGAAAGCTAATGGCCTGAACCAGTTTGAGTTGGAGCAGGGGAATAGAATCAATAGCATCTGGATGTTCTCACTCAAAATGATTTCCACAATTCCCTAACTGCTGATGAACTGAAATTTTTGTGCTATTAAACAATGATCAGTTTCACTATAAGCCAATGATTGTCTCTATTCTTTGTCAAATAAATCTGGCATCATAATAAGCAGCGAAGAGCTCAATAATGGCTGGCCAATGGCTTAAAAGAATTTTAGAAAGAAAATGAACATGCACATAAAAATGATAATTAGAGTCCAAAGGGCACATTGCTTAACTGATAATTTGTTTGTTGTTCTTAAATATTGCAAAGGTTTCTGGTATTCACATCATGTTGTACCATATGTGATACTGTTTTGCTTACACCAAAATAATTGTTATTGCCTGAGCTTTTGAATCAGTCTCTTCTTTTTTGTATATACCCTAATGATCACATTGTTAAAAATGTCATTATGAGTTTGCAGGCTAACATTAAGTATATTTCTTCCTGAGCTGATTTTTTTTCTTATAATGTATATATTTTTATCTCTGTCAGAATATTTAAGATGTACTTTCCAAAGCCACTCCTAAAGAAACTGAACTTTTTTTTATTTTATCTAATTATCTAATAAATTAATACAACAAGCAAGCTCATTAAATGCAAACGAGAAAGAAGGAAAAGGTGTTGCTAGAACTTAATTAGCAAGATACAAAGATACCAATTAACACCTATATCTCAAGGAAAAAAAACAGCTTTTTTTTCATGTGGCAGCATCAAAAAATAAAATCACAGCTGGTTACACATATTAAGTAGAGTACAGATGAATTTTAGTCTTCTGTGATATTAATGCCTCAGGAGTAAGTAAGAAGGGGGAGGGAGAAGCAAGAAAGAAAATTCTCTAGGCTAGCCAATAAAGCACTATTTTGTTACTCTGAAGGCCTTCTGTTAGGTGTTTAGAAGACAGTCTGCATTTAAGGGGAAAATTCTATACAAATCGCAAGCCAATAGCATTTTATTTTTTTCCAATCCTTTATATAAACACTTTCTCTAGAAAACATTATAAATATGTAATTTATAATGATCCCTCCTGACAATTTTATCAATAACTGTTTTCTCAAATCTAATAATGTGATAAAATAAACTTCACAAGATAAAAATTTGTGGTTTTCTTGGTTTAAAGAGGTGTATGAACTCAAAGGAGGGTTTTTGTTTTAAGTTTTGTGAAGGATTATGAATAATTCAAAGCCATCACACAGCAGTGTGGCTTGATGAAATATATTTCAGTTCATTGTAAAAAAAAACTGTGTAATAATTGGGCTTTTGCATTTCTCAAGATCACTTAACTGGGTGCCCACACTTACACCTACTAAGTCTATAATTAAGAGAGAGAGGTTAAGCCCCAAGTGTGAAGCCAAGGTGCTTGGGTAGATTTTAATAAATAAAGAGAATTGTGGAAGTAGTAACTTAAACCAATGCTATGCCAATTTTCCCTGGGGTAATGTTTTTAAACTTTTATTTGGGAATAATTTTGAGCTTATAGAAAAATTATAAGGATAGTATGTAGAATTTCCATAAACTCTTTTCCTTGATGCGCTGACCGCTGGGCCGTTTCCATGTGCTCTGTGTGTGTGTGCACATGTGCCTGTATACCCATGCACTCACCATCTGGGAGCAAATCACTGACATAAGGCCCCTATATTCCTTAATACTTAGTGTTTATGTCCTATAAACAAGGATGTTCTCCTTCTTTATCACAGTACAGCTGTCATTTCAGGAACTGGAACATTGATATAACACCTTTATCTGATCTACCATCCATATTCCAGTTTTATGAATTGATCCAGGAAAATCTTTTAGAACCTTTACTGCACCACATAATGCAATTGGTTGTAAAGTCTATTGAGGCTTCTTTAGACTGGAATGAGTCCTCAGCCTTTTGATAGCATCCATGGCATTGGCGTAGTTGGAGAAATGTTAACAATACAATATTCTCAATATTCTTGGTTTTGGGTTTGTATGATGTTTCCCAATGATTTGCTTCAGGTTATGCATCTTTGTCATAATACTACTAAAGTCATAATACTACTATAGTGATTTCCTTCTCAGATTATCAGAACTGGAGCCACACAATTATCAACACAAATTATCAATTACAACAAACACAGGAAAAAATGCTCATCATCTCTAATCATCAGGGAAATGCAAATCAAAATCACAATGAGATATCATCACTTAACTACAGTAAGAATGATTTTTATCAAAAATTCCCAAAATAAAAGATGTCGGCATGGATGTGGAGAGATAGGAACACTAATACACTGCTGGCAAGACTGAAAACTAGTACAACCTCTATCGAAAGTAGTATGGGGATACATCATAGAACTAAAAGTAGAATTACCATTCGATCCAGCAATCCCACTACTGGGTATTTATTCAAAGGAAAAAAAAGACATTCTATAAAAATGGCATCTGCACTAGAATATTTATAGCAGCACAATTCACAATTGCAAAGATGTAGAAACAACCCAAGTGTCCACAAATACATGAGTGGATTAATAAAATGTGGTGTATATATACCATGGAGTACTACTTAGCCATAAAAATGGTGAACTAATACCTCTTGTATTAACCTGGATGGAGCTGGAGACCATTCTTCTAAGTGAGATATCACAAGAATGGAAAAACAAATACCACATGTACTCACCGTTAAATTGGAACCAATCAATCAACACTTACGTGCACATATGAAAATAACATTCATAGGAAATCAAGTAAGTGGTGGAGGGAGGAGGGGATAGGTAAATTCACGGTACAATGTACATTATCTATATGATGGACACACTTACAACTTGGACTCAAATGGTACAAAAACATTTTATGTTACTAGAATGTTTCTACCCCCATAATATGCTAAAATTAAAAAAACACAAATAAAAAAAATCATGGGCAAATTCACACACTTCTCAAATGATTCACTATATTACCCTCATAAGAGATTTTCTGCTAAGTTATGTTTAATAAAAATATGAATAAGTAGCTTATTTTCTGGTTAGGAAGGTAAAACAATTACATATTTAAGTGCAATATGGAATGCAAAGTATATATAATGATGATACAGGTATGGTTATTGTGTCATTCTTTGGCCAAATTAAACTCACATCAACAATCAGAATGACCCTAATTATCCTCTGTGTCATGTTATATTTTATATAATATATTTTACACATTCTGCTTTTAACTAAGTCTACTTAAAATTATCCTGGAACCGCCTACAACTTATCTCCTAGGTTAGAGCCCCTGTTTTGTTTTGCTTTTTTTCTTGTTTTGCTGAAATATTCTCTGCAGACTATGTTTTCTGAAGTTTATGTACAGGTTTACTTAGTTCTTGTAAATCTAAAATTGTCATTTCCTATTTTTATATAAGAATGATAATTTGGGTAAATAAGGAATTCTTATAATTTAAGTTTCACAATTACTTTCCCTAAGAACTTTCGCAGGTACAGCTCCTTTGTAGTTAGAGTCTAGAGTTGCTAATACTAAATCTAAAGCCAGAGAGTTCCACTTCCACTTGAGATGAACAACTTGAAAGAGTGTTACTGACACCCTAATAATAATTTTTAAAAAGTGGCATATACTACAAAATCAAATTTATTCTTGAAAATCCATCAAAGAACTGAGATTGCAAGGAAACCAAACAGCCTAAAACCCAAGGAAAGACCAGACGTGGTAAGAAGGATGGAACGTAAAGATTGACTCATTTGTTGCAGAGCATGTGAGGAAGATGGGGCCACCATGGCCCCGTTCCATTGCATATGAGCAAGCTCGGTGACAGTGTTTAACTGATACAATATGGCAGGAGTATAGCTAGACCAGTTTCTGTGCTCAAGCCTTAAGAACCTGGCAACTTTTACTTTCTGTCTTTTGGAAAACTCTGTCTCAGAATCCCCGGCTACCGTTTGAGTCTGGCTCTCCTTAGATATCTGTGCTGGAGAAACCGCACGTGGACGCTCATCAACAGTGTCACTGAGCACAGCCTTTGAGCCATCCTTACCAGGTGCCAGACGGCCAAAGGAGTCCATTTGCCTGCTGAACACAAAACTGGGGACCTCAGTTGTCACATAAACAGAAGAAACTCCCAGGTGAGTCCTTCCCAAAGTTTTGAATGACACCTGGTGAGGTAGAATCAAATAATGGCTTTTTTAACTTGTTAGTTTTGGATAATTGTTCATGCAGCAAGGGATAACTGGAATAGTAAGCCTGACTGAGGGTCTCTTATGTTGTTTTGAATTTACCTCAAATATTTCAGTGTAGGCAGTGTGATATGTAAGTATGAACCATATGACCTCCCAATAATTGACATTCTTTGACCTAAAAAAAGAAAGAGAATTTTGTAAGTTTCAGCCTAATGTAAGTTTTGAGACTCCGGGGTCAATAGTTGATCTAATCAGGGACACACACTGTGGGGATGGTTGACTAGCAGGAATTCTTCTAATCAGAAGCCTGGAACGAGAAGTGGCAAAAACATGCCATCCATTTTTATCTCTGATGAGACCAGAGGTTTGATTAAATAGCATAATTAGCAAACTAAAAAGTATTTTAATTGAGGAAATACAAATGTTCAAGTTATGTCAATTGCTCAATTGCCTTAGAATATCACACATGTACTCTTACATTTCAAAAACAGGTTATAAAGACCTAGCAAGTTCAAGGGCCTGCATACTTTGTGATGATGCACAAAGCTGATTCAATAATTTCGGTATAATTATCTGACTGTAAGTTTAGCTGAACTCTGTTTTCAGAATAGTTTGTCCTCTGGCTGGAATAAAGAAACATTTTATGCTATGTGCAATTGGAGGACATAAAAGGCAGAGAGCTAGGACTTCATTAAGCTTAGTTCAATTGATTTTGTTCCTGCTTGCTGATACAGGTTTGCATGTGCAGCAGAATTCTGTCTGAGACTGCGGGAAAGAGACTTCTGATTCTCACATGGCCCTACATATGGAAGGCTAACAATAGTGCTAAAAATGACCTAACAATTGTGAATGAAAGAAATAGCTTAAGATAGGTCACATGTAGAGCGGGCTGACAATTTATGCCTTTCCTCTACCGAGTGATAAAACATAAGGAGAATTTTACTTTGGAGTCCCAACTGACACACTGGCAAGTTTGACTGTCACTCAGTTACTGTCGCAAACACCCCTGCAGTATTTGGCCATAAATTCTAGGTTGGTCTCTTCTTCAGCAATGAGGTATAGCTCTAGATTGGCCAGTGCCACTGTTCAAGTATTCACCTTCACTAATCCACCTTATTTTCGAACCCAGTTCTCATTTTCTTTCTCAGACCAGTAAGCTCAAAACCTCTCTGGGTTCCGTTGTAGTTTACTACTCACTTTCTCTGCTTCAATCTCTCATACATACTTTAGAGGAGGCTTGCTACTTCCACAGTAATTCCTATATTCTTAGTGTTTTATATGTATTGATTTAAAATGTAACAAAGACATGGAAAGATAAATTTAAAAATGTGTATATTTAGACTGCCATCTTGAAATCATATTTGCATTTAGCAAACTCATTTTTGTTCCATGAGATTGTATTGCAATGCACTAGGGATGCTTATCTCTATCAATTACAATAGCCCCAAAATATCCATCAATTTACTAAACACTTACTGTGCCCCAAGAGCTCCAGTGCCTGCCTTTTATCCATATTTCTATCGCTTAGCACTCTGAAATCACAGCATTCCCATAAAATGAAGTCATGCTTTCAATTTAAATATGAATTTGAAATTATTGGAGCCCAGAGAGAGGCTCTCAATCTTAGTCCAAGAGAAAAAGTAAAGATCTCACAGAGCAGGATGTTAAATGGAGAATTTAAAGATGCAAAAGTTTGGAAGGCAAACAAACTGAAGAAGAGAATTGCAGGCAGAGTCCAGAAGGAAAAAAAAATGGCTTATCCAGGAAATGAAAAGCCTTTTAATACGGCTATAGGACAAGATGTACGGGAGAAAACTGTAGCAGAAGAGATTGGAGAAATGAGTGTTAGCGCAGTGCTAAGGATCTTGCTTTTTATTCCATAGATGAAGCTGGAGACCCTCAGATTCCAGCGAACCCCAATCTGCATCCCCACTTTCTGTTGCAGGGCTCTCTAACAACGCCGGTCTGAACTCTACAAGTGCATTTTATAATTGTCAAGATGTTTTTACAAAAGAGTGGTTGAAGAAGAAAGAGGGGATGTTACAGACTATGCTACCAGGAAAGATACCAAATTATGTGCTGACTGAATGAGGGAAGAAGCAGCAGGAAGTAAAAACGAAATTTAGGTTGAATAGAAAGTATGGGGGAGGAATAAAACTATGAGAGAGATGATGTGATTTACTGATTGCGGATTCTAATCTTTCATAGCTCAAAGATGGAGAATTTCCAGATGTTAATAACATCTCAACTGTGGCCGCTAGAGTGGGTGGCAGAGGGCCCGAGGTTGAAGGTTGTTGAGAAGGAAGTGTTAAGAGGACAGGCAAAGGTTGGCCCAAAGGAGAATGGCGCGAAAGAGAGCGTGAATTCCTTGAGAGCCTGCCTGTTGCTGAGTGACACAGAAGACCCGACACAGTATGGATGTTAAAGACTTACTTGTTAAATGAAAGAACAGTGATGGAAGTGCTATATGAACGGTGTATTAAGGGACTAAGGAGCAGGAAAATCAGGGAATAGATTTTAGAGGGATGGGATTATGAGATATTCTGCAAAAAAAAAAGAGTATATAATGATTTGAAAATGATGCAGAAGAAAGAAAGCCAGCAAAATATCATTTTGAAATGTCTATTACAGCCTGGAAGAACTGAGGTAATACTGAAAAAAATAAGACAGTAGAGAAGACAATCTGGAAATAAGGGAACCTTTCTAACTCAGTGTTTGCCAGTTGTATTTTTGGTTACGCACAAATGGATGATATCAATATAACTTCGCTTAGACAAAGTAAGCAAGAGCAACCTGTATGTATTTTTTATCTTTTGTTTTGTTTTCAGTGGACGATAACAATAAGCAGTCTTAATTTTCCCTGTAAGTATAAACATAAGGAAGATGAAAATCACAGTTTTTGTCAACTGTTGATTCATGCGTTGGGTAAGAGCTTCAAGTATAGCCTGCAGTCTAATTTTCCCAACACTTCTATGCAATGAGCTTGTTTACACACCCTTCAGAGTTTAGGCTACTGACTTGTACTATTCAGATTCACAACTGTTAAATGGCACAAATAGGAACCAAACAAACTATGTTTGCCTCTAAGCTCCATAATTAACCTTTCTGCCATACACACAAAAAAAACATGTAATTCCAGAAAAATCATAACGTAAATGCATCAAACACATTTCGCAAACAACTTTTTGTGAGATCCCCAGAGTTCAGACGTGCAGGAAGTCAGTAGAAAAGAACATGCATGGGCTTTAGAATCTCAAAATCTAGGTAAAGTTAAAACTCTCAAATGTCTTTGCTGTGTAACTCTGGGTACATCTCTAAACTTCTCTGAAACTTGCCTTCCTCATTTGTAAATTAAGGACAAACAAAAATACTGACCCCATATGACAGTGTGACAAATGAGATAATGCATGTCAATTTCTCATCACAAAACTAAATCAATATTAGCTGTTAATAACTACTAATGCATTAAGTATATTATTTTTAGTTCCACAATCTTTATTTTGCATATATTTATGCAAAATGTTTCTATATGATTGCATCAAACTGAACATTCCTACAATTCCACTAAAAAATACATAGTTTACCCTTGAACAACATGGGGGCTAGGGGCGGCACTCCCCCAGGGAGTAAAAACACACAACTTTTGGATTCCGACTTAACTACTAATGCCTACCTTTGACTGGAAGCCTTACTGATACTAAACAGTAGAATATATGTGTTTGTTATAGCACATATATAACAAACATATATGTTTACATGTTATATGTATCATACACTGTATTCTTACAGTAAAGTAAGCTAGAGAAGAAAAATCTCATTAAAGAATAATACGGAAATGAAAATATATTTACTGTTCATTATGTTGAAGTGGATCATTATCAAGGTCTTCATCCTCGGCCGGGCGCGGTGGCTCATGCCTGTAATCCTAGCACTCTGAGAGGCCAAGGCAAGTGGATCGTTTGAGCTCAGGAGTTTGAGACCAGCCTGAGCAAGAGCAAGACCTCATCTCTACTAAAAATAGAAAGAAATTATATGGACAACTAAAAATATATACATAGAAAAAAATTAGCCGGGCATGGTGGTGCATGCCCGTAGTCCCAGCCACTGGGGAGGTTGAGGCATGAGGATCACTTGAGCCCAGGAGTCTGAGGTTGCTGTAAGCTAGGTTGATGCCATGACACTCTAGCCCGGGCAACTCTAGCCCGGGCAACAACAACAACAAAAAAAGACTTCATCCTCATGATCTTCACACTGAGTGATCTGAAGAAGAGGAAGCAGAGGGGCTGGTCTCACTGGGGGTGGCAGAGGCAGAAGATAAGCTGCGCATAGGTGGTCCCATGCAGTTCAGACCCACGTTGTCCAAGGGTCAACTGTATTTAGGTTATTGTGATTATAACACCCAATCTGTACAAACTAGATTTTGAACATTTTAAGCTCATTGGTTGTGTTTTAATATTGCAATGTAAACATTACAAGAATTTCAGGATGCACTTTGAATAAAATATACAGCTGTTAAGATGTTAAATCAGTTATAGACAAAGTAAAATCTGATTAAAATTTCTTTAAATTTCTTTTCTAACCTACTCACAATCAATAGAATTAGTTGGTTACTAACACGAACAAAGTGTTGGATTTCCTTAGCATTAGAATGAAGAATACCAAACTTTGTGATCAAACTAGGTTAATATACTCTTAATCATTTATAATATGATGTATACAAATTGAGACCACATGAAGCTAAAGTTAATCTTGAAAATTTTTGTACAAAACAGGAAGCATAATATTTAATCGATAAATTCTTGGAATAAAATGTCTGCATTCTGCATTTAAAATGTTGGAAGACAAAGACCATTATGGACATCTAAGTGTTGACATCAAGGTAGAGGAGTAGTGGTGACGGTGGTGGCACTGCTCCTTGAAGTCACTTAACGGTGTCTGTCCTCCTGTCTGCCTGGAGGGTTTATCGTAAAGCCTATTAAAAGGCACCGTCCTATCCAGGCGCAGTTCTTTAGAGGAGCTGAGTAATTCAGCTGGAGCAGAATTGAACAGAAAGGCATTTATATAAATGGATCATACTATCATTTTTCAATTTAAAGCACCTAGTTTTTCCTGCACCTTGTCTCTTGCCCCCTTTTCTCATTATCAGCAACAGCCTCTTTCCACCCAGTCAATTGCACTCACACACTTCTCTAATGATACGAGTGGAGCTGAGTAGGTAGTGAACTTACTAACAAATGGGTGTCCCAGGCTCTATAATATTTTACCTCCCTGTCTTAGTCAAACTGGGTGTCCTGAAATACAGAAATCTATTTTTCACTGTTATGGAGGCCAGGAGGTTCAAAATCAAAGTGCAACAGAGAGGGTTTTTGGTGAGGGATCGCTTCCTGACTTGCAGATGGTTGCCTTCTTGCTGCATCCTTACGTGGTGGAAAGAGAGATCATTTCTCCTTTCTCTTCTTATAATGGCCCCAATTCCATTCATAAGGGCTCTACCCTCATGAATTTATCTAAACTTTTACCTCCCAAAGGCCCTACATCCCTATCATCACATTTGGAATTAGGGCTTCAGCACGTGAGTTTGGGCACACGCAAACATTTAGTCCATAGCATTCTGCATCATCCAGATGAGACACTCCAAGGGATTGTAACTAAATGACAGACTAACTGCACCACGAGGTCAGAGGCAGTGTCTGGCTGGCCAGCCTGCATTGCTGCTAGTGTGACTAAGTCAGGACCTCAGGCATGCAGTACATAAAAATGTAGTCTGTGAGGCCACACAGAAAGACAGATACCCAAAGAAGGGTCATTGGCCTCCAGATTCATAAAGACTTAGTTACAGGTATGGTGCCTGTGCTTTCTAAAGCCTAGCTACGGTTTCACTCATCGTCCATGGATGGACCTTTCTGTGGCTCACTGGCTTCCCATGCAGACATGACCTGCAGAAGCTGCAACGCTGCTAAAAAGCAACCACCCAACTGTCCTTGTTCCAGAGCCCAGTGCCCCGTGTGCACTCTCTGCTTACGGCCAGAGGCGTTCACCTTCTATCTTGAATAGGATAGGAGTTTCTCTTTTCAAAATGTAAGCCTGCCTTGATAGGTATGTAATTTTTTGACCAGAAAAAAACAGCGTAAACATAAGATCACTTCTCTCTGTGGCTGTGGATTTAAGCTCTTTTTGTTCACTGATGTAATTATAAAATTTAACGGGTATTTCTTAACATAATTGCAGAAACCCTTCAGTTTTTATTTATTAGAATATGAATTCTGATGAAAAATAATTAAATGATTAAAGTGGGTGTGTCATAGTAAACAGAACACAAATTTTGGAACAAAATCAAAGGAGATGTCCCATCACCATCGAGGTCCCCTCAAGGCTGTATGACCTTGTCATATCATTGAAATTCTCACTTTCTTTTCTTAGCTGTAAAATTGGGAAAACATCCATCTCCAACTCCTTGTACTATCGTGAGAGTGGTCTAACAGAGTGTATGGAAAGCACTTTCTGTATTCTAGAATGGTGTTAAAATTTGGATTGCTATTTTATTTTTTTATTATTCCTTTTTAACTTTGACAAAGAAAAATGCAAATTTGTTTCCACTGAATTTCCTCCTCCATTTTTTCATTTATCATGCCCTGACATACACACAAATCTAAGACGTGTATTTAATTGGTGCATATGAGCTAGAAGAGACAAAAGCATTTTTGGCTGATACCCTAAATTCATGCTAAATATGCATATATGTAAACATGTGGTCTGGCCTTGGTATTCACACACTATCAGTGCTCTTTGCTCAGGTCCTTTGCATCATCCCCCATTGCCAACTTGGGTCACAAGTGTTTTGATTACTCACCCACAGGTACAACTGTACAGCATGAATCTCATTACAACAGGTAGTTTAGGCTGGGCACAGTGGATCACACCTGTAACCCCAGGGCTTTGGGAGGTCAAGTCAGAGGATCGCTCAAGGCCAAGAGTTTGAGACCAGCCTGGGCAACAGAACCATACATTATCTCTAAAAAAAATTTTAAAAATAAAATAAATAAACTTGGCTGGGCATGTTGGCACACACCTATAGTATTAGCTACTCGGCAGGCTGAGGTGGGAGAATCGCTTTAGCACTGGAATTTGAGGTTGCTGTGAGCTATGATGATGGCACTGCACTCTTAGCCAGGCAACAGAGAGATAGACCCTATCTAAACACAAGACAAAACAAAAAAACAAAACAAAATAATGGCGTTATATATAAAAAACAAATGACATTAAATTGTATTCATATGTATTTAAATGCATATGTATGATTTTATGAATTGTTTTCACTGATAATTCTCACTTTTATAATAACTATTCCAAATTTCTATATTTTACCACCTTCTGAAATAAAGAGTAACACCTCACACTATCTCTTGAGAATTGCTTATCACAAGATTGCATCCACATGTAGAGACTCAAATGTATTGGAAATTTTTTCTCCTCTCTGATTTGTTTGTTAAATCATGTGTTTGTTAAATCACTGCTTGCAATTTCTAATCTGTAGCACTAATTGCATCTACTTTGAATTCTGAGTGAAATCATCTCCACAAAACAGTGTAATTTACTGAATCATATTTATATGAGCTTTCCATCGCCTTCCCTTTTCTGTTTCATATATTTTTAAAATAATGCAATAAGTTATGAAAAGAAATTTTATTCCTATTCAAATAACAATATTTATTAAACTTTATTATTAAATAAGTGATTCAGAAATATTGAGGTATTTAATGAATGTTTTGATAGCAATTACTTAGCTTGTATTATTAAAGATCTATGTATTTACTGCAACTTGCACTGTGCTTTGTGTGAGCCTGGCCCTACACAAAACAACTCTGTGGTACAGATTTCATTGTCATTTACATTTCGTAAATGAAGAAACTAAAACCTAGAAAGGTGAACTAAATTGCTCAATGTCACACAGCCAGGATTTTGCAGAACATGGATATAAATTCACACCAACTGGTCTTACAGTTCACACTTTAAAAAAATATTCCAATGGTCATTAAATTTTAACATACATAAGAATCATCTCATGAGCATGTTAAAATATAATTTTCTGAGTCCCATGCTCAGGTATTCAGAGATTTAAGGTGGGGCTCATGAATTTGTGTTTCTGACAAACTCAGGGATGCTACTGCTGCTGGTGGTCCTAGTACTGTGCCTTGAACGACCTGCACTGACTCCCTCATGAGGCTAATCAAAGACACCACGACAGGAACCTGAACAACGCTCACTATATACATGCTGAAAACAGTGATGTGTTTTATTTTGGAAAAGATAAAAGTTTACCAACTGATATATTATATTTAGCATAATATGTAGCCTTAAATACTCTTACTATATAGAGTAAGATAAAGATGCTAAGATATAAAGTAAGATATAAAGATGCTATATAGAAGCATCTTTTAGTGAAGATTCAGTCATATGGATTTGTGTTTTAATTATTTAACTGAAAGTTATGGTAGTTTCATATTGAGCAAAATGTGTCTCTTCTCTAAACTCCAATTTCCACAATTTTAACATGAGCATAATATTTACTTCACTGAACTTTTAAGTGGATTAATTGAGATAGTAGAAGTATTGCATCTTCTGGTTAGAAGTTGTTTTTCTTTCCTTAGGCTATTTTAAGCAGGTAAAGAATGAAAGATTATTCAAATGAATTTTTAATACACAGTGAAGAGAGGCAGGAACAGGATACAAGAAGAGAGAGCAAGACATTGGAGGTTGAATACCGTATTGACAAACTTCTTGTTCCATTCAATTGGTAATTTAATTAATTTTAGAACAAAAGTAAAAACATTTCCTGACAATCTTTCTAACTAATAGCTTGAGTGAAGTGATTAAAGGCCATTATACTCTCCTGAAATAGTCACTTTCCAGTAAGAACTCATTAAGCACTTTAAACTGTAGGACATGATTATAGGGAATAGAATACTAATTGTTAAAAATAAATGTCAAGCCTGAACTGACTGAATTAATCTTTTTCAATATGTTGTTATGTAAAGATCTCTAACTGCATGTAATTCTTAAATATCAAGATTGCCTCTTCTCTGATCTTTAAAACTTGTTGCCCATCTCTATATTCCATTTCCTCTGTTATGCGTTAGTGGAATATGGTGTGACTTGAACTTTTACTCTGCCAAATCTAATATTGTGCTGAAATAACATAGGGAAAAGCTGTGGCATGAACAATTTGGTTGCCATCGAAGCACCATCTTCACTTTCAGCTTGGGTCACATTATCAACTTCCAAGCTACTTTCCATAATCATGAAGAATGCTGTTATGTCGAAACAGGCTGGAAGCTTTCAATTTTCCTCTGATCCCATGTTGGTTAATGATTGACTAGGGGGAGAATACAGATTCCACTTGCAAGATCTTCTAAAATGGTACTGATGTGCTTTGAAGAGTAGTCTACAAGAGAATAGACAAAACTAATCTATATTAATTAAAAGGCAGGACAGTAATTACCTTTGGGATAGGACATGAGAAGGTTTGGGGTTGGATAATGTTCCTTTAATGTCTTATTTTTATTGGCATGCTGATTACATGACTATGTTCACTTAAAATCCATTGAGATGTGAACTTATAATTTGTGTGCTTTTCTGTATGCTCTTTAATTTTCAATAAATTTTACTTAAAAAAAATGTTCCTAAACTCATGGTATTCTTCCATGCTCTAGCATTCTATATATGTAGGACAGGCTAGGAAGAGGACTAAATCACAAAAACTACTTGCTTGCTCCTAAAAATTTTATTTTTGGTCTGCCATTCTGAGCAGCATTAAAGCAGCAACTTTTCTTGAACAAAATATTTTTATTTCACGGTCTATGTAAATACATATTTCAAAACATTGTAAACCTATTCCTGTTTTATGGTAGCTCTTGGTTTCCATTTTTTGTATCCAAGTCAAAAATCATCCCTAGATAAAAATCAGATACCTAAATTCAAAGGCATGATCCAGGACAAACCCATCTAGTTCTGGAGAGATAAAAATCACCATCTTCTAGATTTATTTATGCTGTTACTACGCTCCAGCAGCATCATCTTAGTTTCTAAAGACTTTAGAATAATTTGTTTTCTCCAAACCAATTTGTATCATGTCAAAGTGAAATTGCAGTTTTACAACCACCTGGGGGAACAAGCGATCCCCTTCCATAAATAAAAAAGTAATCTGCATAAATATGTACTACGATATCCCTATAGACTTTAAAAATTTTGTAAATGGGGGAAGGGGTGTGAATACAAACAATTTAAAAAAATTATGTGAAACGTGTTACAACTTTCACATCATTTGCCATATTCTAATTGTCCAATAAATTAGTATTTATTGTAAGAACAGATTTGTACAAATATTCATTTGGGATTGGAGCCAGCTTGTTCATATAAACACATATCTGTAGGCTGCAAAGTAGAAACTTAGAAAAGGGACCTTCAGCAAATATGGATAACATGGTATTTGGAAGAACCAATATATGACATTTGAAAATTCTGAGCTATCTTGTATTATACTGCCCATCAAAGAGCATTTTTACAGTAATTAGTCCTAAATGTATTTCTTTCTTCTGGATACTAGATTCATATTCAGCAGACAGATAAGCAATAGATAAAGTGGGATGAATGTGTTCCCAGTGACAAGCTGTCAGGAAGATATTGAAAACATCCCCAATGGGAGGAACAACAAGAACAACAAAAAGCAGCAACAATAAACCGTTTTTGGAAATAAATGTCTTCATTAATACCTTTCCAAAAAATGGATGATGTTTGAAGTATTCCTGTTAGCACTTAAAACCCGAATCCAGTGAAAAGCTATGCTTGCGGCCACCATAGTCTGCAAAGGGTTCGGCTGTGAATCTGTCTCCTTTCTTTCCATGTTGTCAGCGAGGGCACTATGACTAAACGGAATCAGAAATTTGAATTTGGCTGTAATTATACAATCATCTTGAGCAAATGTTGCCTCAATTAGCAATCACTAACATTGCATCCTACCAGGAGAGCTTTGAGCATAGGTTTTAAATACTTCAACAACTGGTCTGCCATCACCAGTTGCGCCTTTCAGTCCTGTGAGACCTGCATCGGTGTGCCCTGTATAGCGCACGTACACTTACATCCCCTTTATCACACATGTCGTCTCTCGTCTCTGTATGCCACTTCTAGTTTTTCAACTAAAACACGTTCCCTCTACTTCAAAACACGGTTATCTTCTTTCCTTTGGGAAATCTTCCCACTTAGCTTTTATTCTAGCACACAAAATCACAAAAAGGGATGACTTTATGTGATTTCAAGCACATCCAAAATTGCTCAGTTTCCTAGAAAATTTACAAGATGGCTGATGCTTTAATTATAACTTATTAAAAGGAGCTTTATTAATTTTGACCGTTTTGCTTTATTAATACGAATCATTCATTCAATTTAAAGGGCTGTTATTATGTGATAAGTGCAGTTTATATAATACAAAGAAAATAGAACGTGTTTTTTGCCTTTAAACTCATCATAGATAGCCTAAAGCAGAAACCAGATATGTGAACTGGTAATTTCAATAAAATATATTATAACTATAAGAATCAATGGGAAATAAATGAGGGAGCAATTAATTCCTCTGAGAGAATGGAAAATGTAACAGGGATTTCACAAGCATCAGGAAATGCTTGAAATGGTTATTAAACAGTGAATCAGAGTTCACAAAGAAATGAGGCAGGAAAAAGGCCATTCTAGGCAGCAGCATAAAGAACTGAAAGCATTTAGCTGTGGGGTGGGGGGAGAAGCTTGTTTGGTTTACAGAGCTGTAGTATTTCAGAATCACTAGAGATTTGGTGGAGCAGGAAGAAAAACAGTGGAAGCTGGAACCAGAGCGTGACGATCTTGTACACCATTGTACATTGTTGGACATTGTCCACTGAGCAATGGGCCGGCACAGAAGGTTATGGCAAGGGAATGAAGGATAGGAGAGAAATTTCAATAGGGGAGAAGGAATATTACTGCTACTGTTCTTTTGCTTTCATCCTTCTAGACTGCTAGACTTTGAGGAGTGCCCCTGAGTATGCAGGCTCAGTGACAGTTGGGCCCATCCAATCCCTCAGGGAAAGTGTGAACCTTGTCAAGGGGCTCATATTAATTTTCTCTTTCACTATGGATCTGATACTAGGGCTTTTGTTTTCATGCTCCTGATGATTAAGGCTTTATCATAAACTGAGTTATGATACACAACTGTGTCTGGATATGCCGTGACAGAGTTTTTTGCTTTGATTCATAAATTTTTCCATAAAGCAAATTTTTTTCTATCTTGCAAATCTTCTTAGAGTATAATAAATACCTTGGCTAATTCCCTGCATTAATTCATGCATCTAACCAATATTTATTGTGCTATTATATGCTAAGTACCATTCTAGGCTCTGGGAATAGTGAACAAAACGAACAGATATTCTTGTTCTCATGGAGTTGCCATTCTACTTGGGAAAATAGGCAATAAACAAAATAATGAAGCAAACTATGTACTTGAGACTGGGAAAGGAGGTACAGAGAAAAACAAATCAGGGAAAGCGCACAGGACCTGTTTGTGGGGGTGCAAACTGAAATATGATGGCAAAGCATATTCTACTGAAAAGATGACCTTTGAATAAAGATTTGGATATGGGAGAATTGATGAGGATATCTTGAGCAACTGCATTCTGGGTGAAAGGAATTGCTAAGTGCCATGGCCCTGAGGGAGGCATAGTTAGGGGTTATGGACGAGGTGAAAGTACACAGTGGGGAAGGCAATAGGAGAATGGAAGTGTGCGTGCAAAAGCAATTCCATACCTCCAGTTGCTCTGGTTTAAAAAACACAGAATCTCTCGTGACTCTTGTAGTTGACTCACACAGCACATGCGATTCTCAGCAAGCACCACTGGTTCGTTCCTCAATATAATACCATCTTCTACCTTTCTGACAACTCTGCTGACTACTGCCTCACCCTGGCCAATACCACCCTCTGTCTGGATTAACAAACTGATCAGCCTAGAGATTTCCTTGCTTCTGCTCCAGCCCCTTTCAGTGTATTCTGAAAATAGTAATGGATTAAAACAATAAGAAACCCAAGTGGCTGCTTTGCATTTCTCAAAATCCTTATAATGATCCATGAGACCTCACCCACCCCCCACCCTACTTCCCAACCTCATCCCCTGTTACCAGCACTCATGGCACAGTTTGGGGGTTTTCTTAGAACACACTAGGCACATTGTCCCATCAGAGACTTTTTAGCTGGAGTTCACTCTGCCTGGACTGTATCTACAAATCTGGGAAGCTCAGTGAAGGAAATATTTCTGAAGTACTCAAATTGAAAACTATTAAATATTGATCCCAAAGAAATAGAGTGAAGAACATAAGTAATTACAATCCATCGGTAAATTTTAAAAAGCTTCCCTTTGGTTCTTTTAATCAGTAATATCAAGATTTTATTTTCTTGTTGAAATTGTAAGATACATAAGAAATACCTAAATAGCCAATGTCAACTTAAGTCAATTTAGGATTGATGGGACAGCAGAAAGAAGAGGGTATAGGGATGAGGAAATGGGGAAAATATGGAGAGACCTTGTACTTACAATAAGCTAAACAATAAGCTTTATGTTCTTCACAATTTTTTTCTTAGTATTATTCTACCAGATTCTTTTTTTACATTGGAATTGTGAATAGGGCCTTTTCATGAACATGCTCATTGTGCTTCACTGTTTTATGGAATATCTCAGCAGGGTTTTTTTTTTTTTTTTTTTTTTTTTTTTTTAGCATAGCCAATATGCTTGAGTTTCTCTGACCTTTTCTAAATCCTTGAGTTTTAAATACTTTATTTAAGGTTGTAGCCTTTAAAAAAATGTTTGACTAAATGATTTAACAGTTGAAACAGCTTCTAGAAAGCTTCTAGCACTAGGACGCTTCTATTCACATTAGAAGACAGCTAACTCAAGATATATTTTTTAAATTGACCAGATTACCAATTATACTTAAATAATCTAAGTTTTTAATATATTTTTCAATTTTCCATTTATTAGAGCAAATTGTTAAAGTTTCAGGGAGAGACAATATAGTCAATACTTTTAGTCTTTTCATTTACTATACCACTTATATTTAAGCAATGGAATTTGGGATTCATTGGCATTATTATCACGGCTTAGTAAAATAAGGTATTAGCACATCTTCGTGTATAGAAAAACAAATCTAGTCAAAATGTCTGTAGTAAATTCCAAATGATTATACATCCATCTCAGGTTTTCAGAGAAAATTTAGAAAAATCTAGAAACCTAGTGTTAGACCTTGGCTGGAAAATACATTTTTAAAATGTGATACTAAGTCATTAAAAGTAAAACCTCTGAATTTAAACAAAAAAAACTACTCTTATTTTGCAAATGACATTTTCTTAAATTGTACCTAAACTTTTGCCAAAGTGCTCCTAATATCATTTTCTTATGTAATGAAAGGAAAAAAATAATAATACATAATTAATTCAGCTTTCATAAGAAGTTCAATTTATAACCCATTTTTCTTACATCCATACCCTTTTACATCCATACCCTCCATGAAAAGGTAAAAGATTCAGCACCTGCCTAATCTGAACACTGGCCCTGCTGGCACCATTGGCTCTGGTCACTGTTGAAAGTGCCTTTGTCACTTTGTCTAGTATGATTGTGTAGATGTGACTGAAATACATAATGCATTTTTTTCCGAGCAATTAATTCTTTTTTTCAGTTAGTGTAGACATAGTCTATTAGGCAATTAACTGTGGTTAGCTCAATTATAGAAAACATAATTCATCTGATTTAGAGACTTAACTGACAAGGCAAGTGAACTTTGGCTAACCTCAGTGGGATAGAATGGAAAGTAATAAGGCCACAAGGACCCAATCACGCCAGAAGAACCCACACAGTAACAACATCAGGGGCGCACAAATGTGTCCTGAAGTGTTTATGACTTCAGTATGGTCTGGGTTGCTAAAATTATGTTTTTTTAGAAAAAATTTAAAATGAAAGCTTATTTTCACAAAAAAATGCCAGAGTTTCTTTCTTTTGAAAAAATAATAAGTTACCCACACTCATGTTAATTATTGATAAAAATTACTAAGTGTTCACCCAAACCTCTACCTGGTGGTCACATTGCCACTGTGAAACCCAGGAAAGTGGAGATTTTCTAAATTGTTTGAGGATAACACTGTACTCTTCATTTCTTACTTAGAGTGTTCACTTTCCCACCACATTGATTGAAAAAGCAAAATTTCACACACTAAAATGTGCCATTAAATTTGACTTATGACTAATATTCCAAAAATCCTTGTTTAAAGATAATTAAATATCTGTCACATGTCTTTTGTGAAAGATGAAAAGAATCCTACGTTTCTCTGACCATTTTTTGTTTTTTTGAGGCACAATTTTTCCTTGTTAATTTTAAAAACCCTTAAAATTCTTTTTGTGACATTCATAGGCTCCAAGGAAAGAGTAGCTGCATAAAAATAACAAATCAAGTAGAACTTAATAGTTTCTAAAGTAATTTTTACCAGTAGTGTATTATAATTTGTATACTGCTCAACGTCTCAAAGAAGGTCCATAAACAGCCCACACTAATACCAGATAGGTAGAGTCGGGGGAAAGGTGGGGTCTCTTGTATGGTTTTTCTAAAATTAGATTTCATCCCATCCTTACTACGAAAAATAGCTGTGGAAATACATGAGGAAAGAATCATAAATAGTTCACCAAAGCTAGGACAAGCAGGGGTTATATATTGACGGGGCAGGGCACAGTGGGTGTCTGAGAGGAGGGGAAACTGAGGATAAGGTGCTTCCCATAACTCAGTGGCTAAATTATGAACTCTTTTTTCAAGGAAAGAATTATGTGTATCTGTGACTCCATCTCCAGTGTTCATCACAGCATTTGACAGAAAACATGCAGTCAGAGTGAGAGGCAAAAATGGGCAACTCGCTGATTCTAAAAATAGCAGTAGTACATCTTTTTGAATATTAAAAAATAGTTAATTCATGCTGGTGACATTTATAAGAATTCCATAATTAACTCTTTTTTACTTGGATTTCCTTACATTACTGCATTAAATCATTACCATAAGCTGACTTCTTCATGCTTCCTCCCCATTTTATTTTCCATTTGTACTTTTTGTGACAAGATATTTCATATATCCAAGTGCCTTGCTTGCTTGCTCATTATCCAGTGGGTTTTGATTGTAAAGACTTTCGATGTCCAGTAAAATTCTAATTGAGTCAAGATTGGCTTCTTCTCTTGCTTAACCTCTATTTCTTGCTTTTGAAAAGCTGTGAGACAAACAGAAGATAACTTTACATTGGCCTTAAAGAGCTATACTCAAACTAATCAAATTAGATTACTCAGCCAACCAGCTCATGAATTTAGGACTCACACGTGCAGGTTACAAATTGATCGTGCAACAGAGAAACCAAAGGCAGGTTAATAGAAAGAGTTCAACAGTACATTAGCAAAAGGAGTGAGAGTTAGAGTCTAGACATCTAACCAGAAAGTCAAATTAGGCAGATCACTGTAATGTGGAAAGAGAAATGTGTCACAGAACTTTTCGGTTCTATGATACACTATCTGTGAGAATTTTTGTTTACTCATTATCCTAGACTTCAATTTCTTCATTGACTTCTAAAGCAATCAGTTAGGAGCTTATAAAATCTAAATTTTTTCCAAATATAAAGTTTCATAATATATTGACATTTTGTAATATATCCAGTATCTTTTTAATTATTAAAGTTAAAATTATATAAACCACAAATATGGGGTTGTACTTTCTCTTATCTTTATTATGACTCAATCCATACAAAAATAATATATAAAGAGATGATAACCTTCAAAGACAGCATATAATAATTTCCACACCCTAGAAATTGATCTATTTCAGTAAAAAGTATCTCTTGGTTAAAAGCTTAAAATTTGGGGATATTAAATATATTTAGTGTCACGTAGAGGAAATAACAACATCCTTAATGGAAACTTAAACTTTGTATTGAAGATATTTATGCCTTCAAATATACTTTGTGATATTTTATTTTCCTTGGTTATGTACAAAGTTAATCAAGAAGAAAATAAAATATTTGCTACTTTAAGATAAGTTAAAGATAGGAAAAGAGCTGTAATTTTTATATCGTTTACCTGCTGTCTTCTATGTGCCTACAGTAGTATCAAAGCTAATACATGCTATTTCAGCCAGGTATTATAGAAAGCAGTGGGCCACAACCAGCAATAGAACTTTTATGTAATCATTGCAGCTATGACACAAACCCCATAATAGGCAGAATAAGTTACATGCTTATCTTGTTAATTACACTTCATAATTGTCAGTATAAGGATAGCCCTTTTCAGGTTATCTATTGCCACCTAGTTAATCACTCTCGAAATTCAGCGGTTTAAAAAATAATAATAATTTTATTATCTCTCAGTATTTACGGAAGACCAGAACTAGAAAAAATCTTGGCTTGGTTTTTCCAGTTCAGAGTATTTTATGTGATTGCATTTAAGTGGATTCTGAGACTGGAGGGGCGGGGATGGCAGGGAAGAGGGTGATGCTAGAACAGATAAGGGCTGATGGGACATCTCTATCATTTAAACTTGTCTCAGAGCCTCTCCACCTAGACTAGTTTGAGCTCCCTCACAACATGGTGGCCTCAACCTAGTCAGACTGCTTTTATGATGGCTGAAGGGCCCAAAGCCAGTATTCTAGTGACCAAGATGGTCACTAGATGGTCACACTGAGTACATGCTATCATTTTAATATGGGCAAGTTTGTGAGTCACTTACAAACCGAGCTGACTCTAAATTTAGGTTATAAAAGCTAGTGCATCCTCCATCTTGGCCACAGGAAATCAAGTAGGTGGGAGAAGGGAGGAAGGGATGGGTAAATTAACAACTAACAGGCACAATGCACACTAATTGGGTGAAGGAAACGCTTACAACTTTGACTCAAACTGTACAAAAGCAGTTATGTAACCAAAAGTGTGTGCCCCTATAAAATTCAGACATAAAAAATAAAAAAAAAATTAAAATGATGGCAATTAGGCTGTACCTCTTGAAGGCTCTAAAGAAGCATGTGGTACACAATATATTATGGCAGCAATTTTTAGCTAAAACAACCTACCATAATCCTGATTTTTCCTTTATGTATATTCATCCTTTCCAACTACTCCCACATACCATTTCTAGAAGTACATCTTACATGATGTTGACAATTGCTAAATAGAACTTGAAATCCACATTCCTTTTAATAAAAATAAAAATGTATGTATTCTCAATACAGACATCTATACTCAGTCATGGTAACCTTGAGTTAGGAGTATTTCTTTGTACTACAATTTTCTCTTTCTCATCGGCTTGCTCTCCCCTTCCTTTCCCTTTCTCCTCTCCTCTCCTCTCCTCCCCTCTCCTCTCCTCCCTTCCCCTCCCTTCTCCTCTCCTCCCTTCCCCTCCCCTCTCCTCTCCTCTGCTCTCCTCCCCTCCCCTCCCCTCTCCTCTGTTATCTGCTCTTTTTCTCCCTCTCCCTCTCAGTCTCTCTCTTTCTGTCTCCTATATGCACGCACACATAGAGTTTCCTGAGAAGGAACCATGCTTGACTTGTCAAAGACCAGGGCAGTAAAGTTAATCTGTACCTAAATATATGAATGAATAAATAAAGCAATTTATCCCTAGAAATAATATATTTTTAAAGAGGTAATGTTTTAGTTCTCTGTGTATAACAAATTATTACAAACTTAGCACAGAGTTATCATCTAAGTTTCCATGAGTCTGGGTACACATTAGCTGGATCTCCTGCTCAGGTTTTATGGGCCAAAATCCTTTTTTTCTTGGAAGATTTTTTTTATTGCTGCTTCAATCTCACTGCTCATTCTTGGTCTTTACAGGAGTTATATTTCTTCCTGATTGAGCCTTGGGAGCTTGTGTGTTTCCAGGAATTTGTCCACTGCCTCTATGTTTTCGAGTTTATGTTCACAGAGATTTTCATAGTATTCACAGGTGATATTTTGTATTTCTGTGGTATCAGTTGAGGGAAGGACTCAACAAAAAAGGAAAACTACAGGGCAAGCACTTTTGAAAATCAAAATAAAATATGTGGAATTGTTTACCCTTTTTTTCAGGAAACAAGAAAGACACAGAATAATATTGAGGGAAATAAAGATTGTTGTGAAAAGGGAAAGCTATGAATAAAAATTAGCTAGAATGCCAGTCATTATGTCAGAACAAATATCTTCTAAGAGGAAAATTCTGATTGATTTCCACATAATCACCCTGTACGCAATCAGACTTAGCAACACATGAGCTATCTCTTCCACCTCTGCTGTCTGTGCCTGCAAACAACCAAGAAAACATAAAACAGGGAGAAGAAATGACTAAAGTATAAATTTAAATGTTTCTATTTTTACTAGACCTTGGGCCCCACATTTCTGTTTATTATTCAGTGCGACCTGCCACAATTTGAGGCCACCACCTTTGTTACATGTGTTAACCTCCTCTGCCACTTGTGGGAAGAAGTTTGCTGTTACTTCATGATCATAGAAAGAACTTGTCCAATTTACTCTTATTTAAAAAGTGAGCAATAAAAATGGATATTTTTTGAGTTTAATGGATGCTGTTTTGAGATAAAGAATTCTTTCAATAAAATTTGCCATTAACTTACACAAAATGTAAGCATGTATACAATAATATATATAAAAGTTATATAGCTCAACTAAGTAAGCTTAATATGCAGAACAAAAGATGCTTCTCAAAAGTAAGTATTCATAAACTCTCTGACCAGTTAAGCTTGGTTTGGTAGATAGAAAATAAACATGTCTATTTTATTCATTCATTTATTTATCTAATATTACCATTTACTGAGCACTTTTATGTGTTAAGCATAGTAGAACATGGAACATTTAACATAATTTTTAAAGGCTAATATATATACTTCTATCATAGTTTTAAAATATAACACATCTTTGTTATTAAAGTGAGGCAACTTAATTTTATACCCTGGTAAAGGCTATATAATTGATTTTAAGAAATTCAAGCTAATATAAAATAATTGTGTTATGTGTATTAGATCTCATTAGCTTTTTTGTTAACAATAGTGGAAATAAATAAGAAATTTCACATATTTGCTCAGATTTCTGGGAAGTCATTAGCATCATATTATGTAAAAGGATAGGTGTTTTGGCCATTGTGTATAAACATTCAATAAATATTTTGAAATTCGTAGACGTTTATAATTTGAAAGGAACCTTTGTACTGATTTAGTTAAATTTTAATTTTATCCTACAAAAGTTTTAAAGATGTGAGGGAATGATATATTATGTATGGAATAATAACTTGTTTCAATAAGTTATTATAAGCACTTATTAGAGTAATTATTCAAATATTTTATTTGTAAAAAAAAAACTTCTTTCACATACTTTACACAATGGCAATTTCTGAGTGAAAACCTACATTAGCCCTTCTTAGGTCCTCTTACTTTGTGCAGAAAAATGAAGTCATTGATCCTTAGACCTTGTTTGTCTTAGAGCAGATTTGCCTTAAGATATCTGAAAAAAATATCCTATGGTAGATAATTTTCTAATTCCAACATAAAATCAACTCGCTATTTTTGAAAACCCTTCCTAGCTATTGTTAAGACCAGAACAAAGACTTTATTACTCTCAGCTATTCATTTTCTTTTAAAACAAGCTGGGGCTTTGTTTAGTCCCTCCTTCTGGACACACTGGGCTGGTGCCCTCACAGCTGTTCCTTGCAGGGTTTGGACCCCTAAGGATCTGGGAAGCCCAGCCCCCCTAGATTTGCCAGATACAACTTCACGGCAAATCTCATAGATTGGCGTTCTGTGCTTGCGGCTCTCCAAGCCTAAAATAGCATGCCAGTGGCTCTGCTGGTCTGGGGTCTCAGACCATGGCTATGCTGGGCATTGCCCTGGTAGAGATTTTGGTGGTAGCCCTGCCACCATAGTACTTCTTGGTCAGAGCCCACTAGAGTAGCACCTGGGACTGCCAAGAAGCACAGAGACACAATAAGGGGAGGGGACCTGTAATGAGATTGGAAAGCACTCTGCTCCCAGGCTCTTGCATTCTGGGCCTGTGATAAGGGTGGCAACCCTGATGATTTCTGAGTTGGCTTTGGAGTCATTCTTCCATTGTCTTAGAAAATAGATCATGAATTCTGTTTAGATGGCTAAATAATCTCCTTATCAGATGGTCCTTTGACCACACCCTTGGAATATTATCTTCCAAATATACTTTCTCATGCTTTACATTATGGATAGACTGAGAATTTTTCAAATCTTTCCTTTCTGCTTTCCTTTTGATTAACAATTCTGTCTTTAAATAATTTCTTGCCTCACATCTTACAATAAGCAGCAAGAGAAACCAGGTGCTCCTTCAAAATTTTGCTTAGAAATTGCTTCAGCCAAATATCCAATTTCATCACCCACTAGTTCTACGTTGCCCAAAACACTAGGACAGGGATGAAATTCAGCCAAGTTTTTGTTGCTTTATGACTAGGATGGACTTTCATCCATTGTCCGGTAATATGCTCCCAATTTTTGCCTAAGACCTCACATAACGACCTTTATCATCCACATTTCTACCAACATCTGTTAATGACCATTTAGGTTTTACCTAAGACTGAGGTTTCTCTACAATTCTCTGTTTTTCTTTCTGAGCCCTTCTAAGAATTGTCAATCAAGACCCACAATCAAATGAAATAATGCTAAACATTTATCATTTAAAAATATAAATTCTGAATTCATCCACACTTTTATTTCAATCCATGTAGGACATAAAATGCATTCCACTAAGTTCCAAAAGAAATTCTGTTAATATTCTAAAATATTTAAAATGGACCACTCTGTGGCATATTGTCAACATTTCTTCTTTCTATTCCCATTCTCACCCAGACAAAAATTTTAATATTCTTGTAAAATTGCAAAAATATTTTTCTACTCCCTTTGACAGACCACCTTGATGCCACTCAGGGCTTGTCTTTTACCAGAGTGAGAGTGAGCAAGACTTGCAGGGAGGAACAGCAGAGCTAAGCCAGGAGCAGGGCATGAATGAAAGGCAGCCCTCTTCTTCCTCAAAAAGCTAAAGACTGTGGGTTTTGCCCTTTTCTTTTTATTTCATGTACTGGGTATCAACCTTTCTCTCCATTTTCCTTTGATCAATCATTGCTCATTTTCCATCAACACTAGCTTTTATAAACCTGGAAGTGGCATTCCACATCCAAGGAATATTCGCTAAAGTCATGGCTAGTGCTGATCACTCTTTTTAAATTTTTTTTTAATGTTACAGCACCCATTGACACCACACTATGTAAAAATAATTTTAGTTAATTCCCAAAGATGAAGAATCTAAAGATCAGAAAAATTAAGTGACTCCTCCAATCTAATGCAAAATATTTAAATATGTACATACTATTAATAACCCATTTAAAACATGAAAATGTATGTAAAAGTATGCATTGAGCAATAAATTAACATGCAGTTGTATAACCAAGGTGTCAAGTGGGGCCTCACTATTTCCCTGGAGATTTAAATAAATTTGGTTCAAACACTCCATTTTATAGTCTTTAAAGTCCAGAGCTCCCTGTAATTTCTGCTAATTACCAGCAGTTTCTCTATTACAATCTAATCTTTATCAGGTTCCCACTTTAATAATATGACTATCCTGCAGTAGCCAGCATTGACTCAAATTTAAAACCACATTAGATTACCTCCCCGAAAGTGTCACTTACCCAAAAGCAGTCGTGAATCTTGCAAATTTTACTAAAATGTTCACCAATAGGAGGTCATGTCAACCTGAAAGTTCACAGTGTAGAATTCTATGAGATAATACTCTCCTAAAAATATCTTCTAGGTTGTTTCAATATTAATGGTGTGCTGGTAGCTATTTAGCAACTGGTTCTTTGAGAAGAAAAACATTCTTATTTGTAGTGTCTGCTAATTTCTACCAGAAAATCTATGAAGAAGGAAGTGCCAGTGAATTTTCAGACTGGAACAACCTTCTTGTATTACCTGGTCTAAGATTCTTCAGCCACATGGAAGATAATTTTGTATTGTAAATATTCTACTGTGGTCATTTTCAAGCTATCAATGTGACCTCACTGAACTCAAGTTGGAATTGAGAGAACAAATGGATAATTGGCTCTTGCAAGCCACTGTAGGCTGGCTTCACCACACCACTGCCCATCCTCAAAGGATTTTCTCACTGGGCCTCTCCAAAGCATGTCCCAGTCTCTCTTACTGCATTTTCATTGCCCTGAAGCATCACTACCAACCACATTCCCAGAGAACTTTAAAGTATGCTTCCTCTTCAACACAGAGCCGCTTAGCTTTTTCACATTCTATGACGAGTTTAAATCATGCTTACAAATGTTTTGATCCACCTTGCTCCTATAGATAGATGAGGTGTGTATCCCCACCCTGTAAAACTCAACCAATCTTAGTAACTATCTTGTAATCAGTAGAATGCAGCAGAAAAGGCTCTTTGTAACTTCTAAAACTAGTTAAAAATAGTCCACACTCTTCTACCTTGCATTCTCTTGGGACACTCCTTGGAGGGTATGCCAGCACCGTAGGAAGTTCTACTGCTGTGTTACTGCCATGCTACAAGCCGTGTGGAGGCGATCCACTTGTCATTCCAGCTGAGCTCTCAGCTATCAGCCAACATTCACTGCCAGCCATGTGAGTAAGCCATCTTGGACATCCAAGCTGGTGACACTCACATAATTGCAACGCCAGCCAACATTTAAATATACATACAAGAGAGATTCCAACTCTGCCCAACCAAGCCCTTTCCAACATCCTGACCCCCAAATAATGTTTTTTAAGCTACCAAGGGTTTTGCTTGTTTTGTTTTTTAAGAGACAGGATCTGGCTTTGTTGCACAGGCTGGGCTCTAATTCCTGGGTTCAAGCAATCCTCCTGCTCAGCTGCCTGAGTAGCTGGAACTACAAGCACATGCCACAACATCTAGCTTTCTCTGCTCCATTTTGACCTTTTCTCTAATTTATCCAAATCCATAAGACAACAATTGGTGATATTGAGAGCAAACATTTCTCTTCATACATATGATAAAATATTTTATTAATGATGATAATTTAGACTTATATAGATATGGGTAATTTAATATTCCTTCTTGAGAAGACACAGAATAAAGGATAATTTTAAAGTGTGACAGAGAAAATCGGTTGCATGGAAGATCAAGGTGCTAATTCTGAAACTGACACAGTTTCACAGAGCAACTTTAAATAATACCTCCTTTGGCAAATCTAGATAGGTTCACTATTTCTCACATCAGATTTGTGGGCAATTAAATCCTTTACCTTATCTAAATGTTCCCCGAGAGTAAGAGAGAGGATAAAAATGGTGGAAGAACCTCTCCTGCTTCTGCTGATGCAGAGGTATGGCAAGGAATGAATGTGGATGACAATACAAAATTATCTTCTTTGTGCCTGGAGAATCCTAGACCAGGTAATGCAAGAAGGTTGTTCTACTCTGAAAATTCACTGACATTTCCTTCATAGATTTTCTGGTAGCAAGTTTCTCAAACTTTGCTTTTCTGAATCCCATCTAAAGTCCTTTAAAAGGTTTGGATTGGCATTTTTTCCACCTAATTCAAAGAGACATTTCCTTTTGTTCTAACCATAGAATTAATCCTGTAAAACACCCACATGAATGGAGACAGCAGTGTCTTGGCTGCTTAGGAGATCTGAGTTAGACATAGAATTCCATCCACAACAGGAGAGAATACCAGCTTGACTGCCCACAACCCTTCATCAAAAATGGCATTAATTTAATCTGGAATCAGGCCAGGTCCTACTGTTACCACTTTAACCAAAGACTATAAACCAGTGTGTGAAGTGTGAGGAGTCACATATTTGTCTGGTAACACTGTGCCTGCAGGATCCTCATGATAAGTGGCAGAAGCTTCATTACCATAAAATGACAATGCCAAATTAATTCTAATTATCCTGATCATTGAACATTTAAATGAAAATGAAGACATTAAAGGTAACTAATTACTAGGAAGGCCATTTCTGAGGATGAATTATGATAGATTTTAAACAAAGACATTGTAAAACAATGGGTTCCAACTGCACAGATCTTTCATCTCGTTTATTTGTACTGATCACACTGAATTTACACACCAGGAAATTGGGAATGATTCGGTTGTTAAAAGAATGTAAAAAACATTTTGTGGTGAAGCACATCCTCATTTATGTTCCATAAAATAAAAAGGCATATGTAATTATTTCTAAACTAGTAACTTTATCAATTTTCAGACTCAAATATAAACTACAAACAAAGGGTATGAAAAATGGAAGAGTTATGTAAAACACTTATTTCTGAATAGTTGTCAGCTTCATGAATGTACTTTCACTGAAAAATAAAATGACAGTAGTTCAGGAATTATCATCATTGAAAAAGATGGCAAGGAAAGAAGAAGGAATGATAATCTTATTAGATGCCTGTTTATATTAGAAAATGAGATAGGAAAATATATTTTCACTCACCAGAAAAACTAAACTTGATAATATTCTTTCAGCCCTTTTAGTCTAGACAGGTAATGGTCTTATTTGCATTTCCCAAACTTGTCCCTCAGAGGTAATTTAAGAAGGATATTATCACCTTCTAGGAAAAAAGAAAGGCCTTGGCCAAGCAAAAATGGTTTAATTAAATGGATGAGCAATAATAATAATAAAAAAAAGGTGTACTTTTGAAAACTTGGTATGTGTCAGATCAAACACATTTCCTACCTGAAACCAAATAGCTCTCACATTATAAAGATTAAGGCATTCAAGCTCATACAGAAACTTTTTGTGAAATAAATTAAAACAAGACCTTCCTCTCCAAAAAAAAAACATCCAAAACAATCATGCTTTATTATGATATGTCTTAGCATTACATTAGCAAATTTAGATTTAACAAAAGGGCAAATAATTGAAACTATTAATAGGCACGATGCTTATTTTAAATTACCTGTGTACTAAGTTGCTTAGGAATTGCTTGCTTTAAATTTAATAAATCATTCATTTTTAAAAAACTGACAATAAAGAGTTGCTGTACTTTCACTAAGTTCTATGTCAAATTCTTGAATTTAACAATATACTCTCAAAAGCTTTTTATACATAGATTTTATACTTTTGATACCACCTCCCTGCTATGATCCCTGCCTTAGTTCCTGGTTACTTGTGAAACCAAACTCCATATAATTATATTAGTTGAAGTTAATAAGCCCCTGAAAGACCTTTAAATATTGTTTATGATTTGCTAAATGTGATTTGCTATTCTCTAGTCATTCTATTTTGCAATGGCCAACGTATATACCAACATTCCTGACTATTAGTTGAAACAAATGAAAACAACATTTAGGTAGAAAAGCCATAAAACATCATCAATACAATATGGTTCAACCAAGAACTTGAAGGAAGGGGCCATTTCTGTCTTGTCTACTGCTGTGTTTTGAGAATCTATCAGTAGTAGTCTAATATCACATTCAAAATGCTCAATAATTACTTGCTTAGTAATTAAAGTCTCAACTCAGTTTCTTAGTATTGTTTTTTTTCTATGTTATAGTTTTATTTATCATTTAATCCTTTACTTAGTGAATCGGTGAAAAAACATAGTTTGAGTGGGCATTATCAGTCAGAAAAGGAATTTATTGTATTGGAAGAGTGTACCATATCAAGGATAGTTAGGGGAAATAGACTATCTTAGCCCACAAAAGTGAAGTGAGCCAAGATTCCAGTTGATCCAATCTTGATCTACTAGAACAGATTATCCAACTGAAGCTAAAGTAGAGCCTTTTCATATCTTAATGATATCAAACCTACATGCAAATGAAGTAAATAGCAATTTGAGACACAAGATTTAGTTAGCTCCACCCTGAGGGGCCAGCAGAGAAGTTCAGAGAGAAGATGGTGCTTTAGGCAAGGACAGAAACTTTTATTGAGTACCAGGTAGTATGCTAGGCACTAAAGGTACAGCATTGAAGATACCCCTCTTTAGAAGACTTCACAGACTTTGAGCCAAGCTAAACTAGAGGAAAAGAAAAGAGGTAGCAGGGAAGAAATTTGGAAGTGAAGTTTGGTTCACTTAACTAAAACTTCCTAGAGTAATTAATGTGCAAAAAAAGTCTGTTAGGAAACAGAAGACTAAGGATTTTTAAGTGTTTAGACATTACCTATAGAAGGAGATATTAAAAACCTAGGTGGAGGATTCAATGAAGTATAGCTACTAAGTAACAGAACTTAGATTTGAACCTATTTTTTCAACTAGCATTCTCTATTTTGTTTTTATAGATCACGGCTGTAGGCTCTGGAGTTAGACAAGCTTGTGTCTGAACTTCTGATTTTTCTCTCACTAGCTATGTGACTTTGTGCATATTACTTAAGTTGTTTTGTATTTTAGTTTCCTCAGCTCTAAAAGGAAACAATTACAGCTACTTCATATATTGCTATGACAAATAAAACAGAAAAATCTGTCTAAATGATTTAACATAGGATCCAGTTTATAGTAAGTACTCAAAAAGTGTGCTATTGTCTTAATTTTTGTGACATGGCAATGACAACCATTTGGGACCCAACTGAACTAGAATTATCAATAGATTTAATTAATTATTATCTATAATGAATTTTGATGTTTCGCTAGCCCCGGCAGCAACCTTCCTGTGGCTTAGTTCTTCTCTGCTTGGGTCAGGCTGGGTACATCTCTAGTCCCAGGAGACAGAGACAGAGTTTAAACTCAAGGACTCCAAGAAGACATCATTTTCATAGACTGGGAGACAGGGCAGAGTTTGAAAATCAGCACTTTCCATGTCTTTGGCCATCATGATTGGTTCTGAGGTGGTCACCTTCACAAATTAGGCTAATTAGGACTTTCTGTAACTCCATTCTGAGGTCTCAGTTAGGTCCACCAGGAAGTGTCACTCTCTTTCCCTAGGTAGTTACTGGAGCCTAAAAATAGAACTAACGTAGAGGAAGCTTAATCAATAAATTTAGTATTAGATAAATCACATTTTGGTTATGATTGTCGAGCCCTTAAATAAAGTATACTGGTGATGTACCCTTGAGCTGTTACTCATACAAGCCAATAAAGAATCGCTTTTTGTTCAAGGAAAATTAAGTTGGATTTTCACTCTCTTTTAACAGAAAGCATCCTAACTGACTCATGGTCTGACACACTCTATAATTGCTATTGATCAAGGCTCCTACCTAAAAAAATAGGAAATCACATCCTCATGGTCTCACCTAATTTATGATGTGAATGTGGTCCCTCAGTGGGTTACATATCCTAACACACATTTGTTATCAACTACTTGTTGATTTCTCTTGATTTTTTTTCTCAAGTGGAATAATAATAAATTGAAATAGTAGAATAATAAATGCAGAAGGATTATAGTGAGATTTTAAATGGAACTGCCATTGTGATTATATATTTTTTTAAGAATTCTAGGCTTTGGATTATATCCCTTTTCTATTTTAGAAACAAAATTGCCATTTATACATATGTATTTTTTTTTTCCTTTTTAGTTGAAAATATGTCCAAAGGCTAGAAAGCAATGGGGAGATACATTATCTTTAGAAAGTAAATATCTGCTTCTTGCCGGCAAAGGACCTTGGGGTTTTAGTGATAGGTACTGTGTAAACGTAAAAGTGGCCTGGAATGAAAATAGCTTAGAGCTCTCTCAAAGAGCAAAGCTATTAACCTCAGGGTTTTGGTCAAATTCGAGCTCAGGCAAGTTTGCCATGCAGATTTAAATCAGTGATGTTTCATCTGAAAGCAGCATGACTCAGAGCAGGCAGATCTTCCATGCAGTGTTACTGTGCCTTATTGCTCGTTGACATTTAATGCGATCCAACATACCTAAGTCAGAGAGGCAATGTGCATTCATCAACGTACCGTAGGAAACAGAGATGCAGGCTCTACCCAGGGGGCTTGTGCTATTGATGCCTGTGAACTTGAGCTCTAGAGACAAGTAAACTGACCCCTAAAGCCCACAGGCCATCTCTCTGGGGATGTCATGGATTCTGGTTCTGCCGGTTTAGATTGGCTCCATTTCTCTGATGTCCTTAGTAGTTTGCATAGCCAATAAAAGGTACAGAAAATGAGTTGGATTTAATGACAGGTATACCAGATAGTGTTAGGAGATTAAATAACTGGTTAATAGTTCAACATTTATAACCTATTTCTTCTGCATATTAAAAGCACAAAGATATTGAGCTATCGACACAAAAATAGACACTGATAAAAGAGGAGCCAGAATAAGGAAATAGTGAGTGCTCAAGGACATAGATTGAGAACCAGGAAAACCTAAGGTATGTTCCGAAAGAATAAAAAGAGCCAGGCACAGGGGCTAGTGCCTGTACTCCCAGCTACTCTGTAGGCTGAGGTGGCAGGGTCTCTTGAGCCCAGGAGTTCGAGACCAACCAGGGCAATATAGTGAGACCTCTGTCTCAAAAAATAAATGCATAACAATAAAAAATAAAAAAGAAGACTGAATGATTCATTGAGAGTATAATATGAGCAAAAGACATTGAATCTTATCAAATTTTTCTTGATGATTTTAAAACAGGTGGTGGCAGAAAGGTAAGGTTAACTCTTGATCAAAATAGTTATTTAAGGACTGAGGGACCAGTCATTAAGTATCAAAAGTGAGAATAAACTTGATTTGGGAAAGTCTTCCAGAAGTTTAGAAATGCAAGAAAAATGACATGGCATCACAAACTTAAAATAAGCAACAGACTAAAATGGCAATTAAGCATGTTCAGATATCAGGATACATTCCCAAAATTTGGAGCCTAGGTGATCTGAAAGATAATCCCCAGGACAACAGAGAATCTTCTGTTTTTTAGCAGCTCTAGATCTTCCTAATAGTTTCCAAGGTAACAGCTAACAGCTTCCTCATCACATTCAACTTGGTAGAAATATTGATAATGTCAATGACAGACCACTTTCTTGTCCACATAATAGCAAAACTATTGATTTGGTTTTAAACTACAACCCAACATGGCACAATTGTCTGTTTTGAGCGAATAGCTTTAGCAAGATCTTTTATTAGGCTTTCAAATATGCAGAGATTTGTTACCTAAACAAACCTTTTCAGGGAAACAATTATTTAATTATAATTAGAATGACAGTTAAGTCAAACTGGAAAAAAAATAGCAACACTTTCTTGCTAGTAATTTGGAATGTACATTTGGAATTTTATGGTATATTTGATAAAGAACAAAAATATGCAATAATATTATTGATATCCCTGTAAGTTATGAAGAGTAGAAGAACGTTCCTTTTATTTTCTAAGCCAAAGGGCTTTGATTTATAAAGTATAATAAAATATGTTACTTTGGGTCTATTTTTAAAACAGTAATATAATTCTTCTAAAATGGGCCTCAAACAAGACAACTTTTCTTCCAAAAATATTTTAACTGTGAGTCTTACCACTTTGGAGAGGATATATTTTAAACTTTTTTTAAAAGCTAGGAAATGCAAACAAGTACACACATTAGGTGAGTTTGTGCATTCCATAAAAGAATTTAGGGTGCATATATAAAACGAAAGTATATCATGAGCAACATTGCCACAGATTTCTTAGTCCTGATATGGGCCAATCAACTTAACCATGTTCTGCTCTCACACACCATAGCTCTCACTGCTGCTCCTCATCCTGCAGACATGTATTTCTCATCCCAAGGAAGAGCCCATGGGACAGCACAGGTCATGTTGCTGGCCAGTGAAGCCCATGAGCCCTACTATAGGAGCCAGTCAATGCTCATACCCTTTATAAAAGTTGATCACCCAAAGCATCAACCCAACCACAAAACAAAACATTTTAAAAAAAAAGATAAAAATGTTTCCCCCATTTTGTTTTTTACTGTAATACAAATATTGGCAGGGCAATAATCCATTAACTCTGCAAGGATTGACTTAATAGACCATAACATTCTTTCAGGTAAATAATTCAAGGTTTTGTGTATTGTGTTTTTATATAACCTGAGGGCTCTCACAGGTGATAGGGGATCCATTTTTTTTCCACTTTTATTTTAAATTCCTGTGTTCATATTATCTAAAGTCAAAGGATTGAGATTTAAAATTAACGAGCAGGTTTTTAATCTTTAAGTGAGATCTTAAAGGTCTACCTTGACATAGTCACAAAGAGACTGAAAGAAGGCCAGACTACAATGCATTTTTCTTCCTGCAGCATGGTTGATGATTTAAACTAAGAAACAATTTTTTTTTTCTTAAAGAACAAATGAAAGCCTTGTGCTCACTCTTGCTTCACATTTGAATATGACTCTTATGCCATTGCTCAAAATGAAATTTGTCATGCATCCTTAAACAGATGGATTTTGAGTTTCTGTTGTGGAAATGTATTCATGCAGCGTTAGCATAGGCCAGGCTGGTATTTAGAAGGAGCCAAAGGTTCTAACCCTTGGGAGACATAAGACGTGGCTTGTCCTAGCTCTCTAGCACAGGCAAAGAGGAAAAACAACACCTAGCTCACATAACTATGCATAAACCACCACTAGGAACATCATCCTCTCCCTCTGTCCTCCAGCACATGCATTGATTAAAAACTCACTTCCATTTGACTGCAGTCCATTCCCTGTAGCCCCTCTTATAAAAAGAAGGCCTAGAGCTCCTTAATAGAACAACTTAGGGCCATTTGTCTAAATTTGGACCTGGAGATAAAAACAGGAATCCTCGTCCACTTAAAAAATGAAGAAGCTAGGGCTAGAGACGTTTCGGTGACTAGTTGCAAGGGACAGTATGTGTTATTTAGAGTTCAGTGTGAACCTTGTCATCCCTGATTTTCAAATTCTGGCTTTTCCAAAGCAACAGACAAAGATCAGGAGAAAAAAATACACACACACACACACACACACACACACATACAGACACACATATATAATGTTTTTCTGGGCTCTGGACTGGCCTTTAGTAACTTCATTTGTTATTACCTTCCTTAATAAAACAGCAATTTAAAAAAACCTTGATAAAAAAAATATGAAAAGGGAAACCAGAGCCAAAAACATTCAGTTAGTCATAAAAATATGTGGCTATTAAATATTACCATCTTAATTTGGGGAAAAATAATCAAGGTTTTGCAATAGCTTCAATGCTTTAACTTCAAGATAAGAAATAGCCATGAAGAAAGAATGTGAATTAAGCCTTTCATTTCCCAGTCAGTGACCTAGGCCAAGAATGCTCTAAAAGAGATTAAAAGTCAGTGCCAATCATTGGAGAACTATGCCCATCGACTTAAAAATTGTGGTATTCATTTGTACCGCTTATGTTTAATCCAATAATTAACATTGATAAAAATATATATTCTATGATTATAATTTTATTTCTTGAAGTTACACTTCCTTTTCAAAAGTGATAAGTTTCATTTCAAACTTTTACTATATTGTTCTTGAAATTAGCTCTTCAGCCCTCTATTGAATAATACGTTTTATGAGAGTGTATAATTAGTAATGCAAATTGTAATCTTGAAACTTAAGGGATGCGTTGACTTTTTCAAGTATTTATCCTTTGAAATGTTCAAAATAACATATTGACAAAGGTGTATGCTTTAGAGAGGGTTTAACAAAACATCTGTGATATGATTGTTGCTATGGCAACTGGTTTATTAAAAATTAAAATTAATAAATCTAAAAACCACTTAGGCTGGCATGAATGAAAGAACTTTATACTTGTAATTGAGGTATGGTAGGAAAATAACAATCTCAGAGCAGGGGACCTCCTCCACGTTGCCTTTTGAGATCTAAAAGATATGCAGAAAAAGGATATTTGGTGGATGGGGAAGATATAAGAAAGTAAATTGTTAGACACCAGGGACATTTTTAAACAATTGTGTAAGTATTTAATTCTTCCCAAACCTTTTCAAGGTTGCTGTTTCCAGACGGTATCAAATCACAGTTCCATTGTAACGTTGTGGGCGCTAAGAACTTTTGCCTTTTAGGGTCCTACTGTCATAATAATATCAATATTAATTTTTTTAAACACTTAAACATTTTATTTTTTCTGTTTTAGGCAGAATTTAGTGAAAATTTTTTTTCTGACTTGCTAATAAAATTATTTTATTTGACCCTGAAATGTAATCATTTTTTTCTTTTGATGTTAAAATAAATTTAAAAAAATATTTCCTTAGGCCCCTAAAAGTATTGTGGGTCCCAAGTACTGGGCCTAATGTACCCAATGGATAAGTCGACCTCTCCTCTGAGGAGAGTGTATCCTCAGCTTTAGCAATTTCAGCCATGCATAGGGCTTTAATCCTACCTGTAGACAAGCAATTCACAAATGTTGGTCCACAAGTCAGGTTTGTCTTCTGGACTTTTGATATGTCCATCTGAAAGCCCAGTAACCTGTGAACATCTCTTAAATATCTCGATAATGTAACAAATTCAACAGATATAGAAACTGAAGGCATGTGTTAACCCAACAGCATATAAAATGCTCACCTCAGTTAATAGACCATAATTCTTCCAATTTATCAAACATAATGGACAAAATTACAATAAGCCTGAATTACCTGTGGTGCTGAGACTAAAACAAGTTTTTCTTCTTATCCATGTTTATTCATCTATGTTTTCAAAATTATCTAAATTGAGTATTATTAAATAATAACAAAACTGTTTATTAAAACTAACATTTGAGAAAGCAAAAAATAAAAATATTAGTCAATCTCTAGACAAATTATAAAGGAATATCAAACTCCTGTCTTATGTTAATACATTATTAATTAAAGAGGAAACATGTTGAAGGTCTCATCTTGGTCATCCCTTATTTCAATATAACTCTGGTTTCAGATAATATAGAGAAGCTACCCATCTTCCCATAAGCAGTGAGAACTGTGTTAAAGTAGAGGAGAGGCAGAGGCATTTACTAAATGTTGTATTCATTGAAATGTCACTGTTACGTACTGAATTGTATCCCCATAAGATTTATGTGTTGAATTCCTAACTCC
This sequence comes from Lepilemur ruficaudatus, assembly GCA_963574885.1. NCBI lineage: Eukaryota > Metazoa > Chordata > Mammalia > Primates > Lepilemuridae > Lepilemur > Lepilemur ruficaudatus. The sequence continues at coordinate 48,495 of CAUYRT010053097.1, forward strand.
CAATGTGACTATTTTTGGAAAGAGGGCTTTTAAGGAGACATTCAAGGTTAAGTGAGATCATAAGGGTCGGATCCTAATCTTATAGGACTGGTGTCCTTATAAGAAGAGGAAGAAAGACCAGGGATCTGAGAAAAACCATGTGAAGACACAGCGAGAAAATGGCTACCTGCCAACCAGGAAGAGCCCTCATCAGAAACCAACCCTGAGGGCACCTTGATCTTGGACTTCTGACCTCCAGAACTGTGTGAAAATAAACTTCTGTTGTTTAAGCCACTGGGTCTGTGGTATTCTGCTATGACAGTCTGAGCAGAGGAGTACTGAACTCTCACTAATAGAACATTTTATCTCTTATCTGAGCTTGACTAACCACTGTGATAGGCCCCACAGTCATTTCAAAGTGCTCCTTCCCAGTGACTTAGATTCAGACTGCCTTCTAATTTGTTCAAGAAAATAAAAATATTACCTAATATTATTGATTTCTTCTTGTGCTAAGCATTTTAACTCAGGCCCCACGATCATGGGCATTAGACACTATCATTATCTCCATTTCCCAGATGAGAAACCTGAAGCACACAGAAGTTACTAACCTGCATGAGGTTGTACAGGTACTACAGTAAAATTACAATTAGGTAACTTCAGAGAATCACAGGAAATTCAATGTTGGTAGGTTTCTAGAACTTCTGAATAGCTCTCGTATTTTGCTACTGGAAAATGGGCTCCCAGAGATACAGAAAGACAAGCCCAGAACCACCCGTTCTCAGGCAGACCTGACTTCTGGGTGCCACGTGCTCTCCACACTTCCTTCTGAATTCAACCCTGGAAAGATCAAATACAAAACTCTTGCAAAATGAATACTGCCATTGGAAATTATGCATATACCTATGATTATTTATCACAGAATGTTTGTATACTCATCAGTATCAGATTTCCTTATGTTAGGGAAATCTGGCAAAATCATTCACTAAAATTACAGTTCAGTGATTTTTAATAAAAAGAGCATCTCCTCTGAGTGTCAAAACAAAACAGCATCTTCCATATGTGTCAAAATAAAAGAAATAGGATGGGGGTGATAAATTCGTATTATCACATTGTATATTTTCAAACATAAACTTATTTATTAAATAATCAATGAAAATCACTGAAGCTATGATAACAGACCTCAGTTTTTGTAACGATATTTTTACTCACAGTGCTGGTAGGAGTTCTCTTGCACATTGCAATGAAGTATGTGAAAAATTTGTGGGCATCTAAGCAGAAATCCCACATTCTGCAATCCTGCCACACATTGCTTATTTCTAATAAAACTCTTTGTTTGACAACAGGCAAGGGTAGCTAGATAGTTTTCTATTTATAGGGCAATCAACACCAGGGTAAATAAAAATACCCTTTTCTTTTATCTTTAGCACTGATGCAACAAGTCATCAAAAAGCTTCCACCCCAGCCTTGTTAGGTGTTCTGAGATCAAAAGCACTAAGAAAGCAAATATCAAATATTCACAAGGAGCATGTTATTTGCCACTTCACTGAGACTTGCCACCACTTGCATTTCACGCTTCTGCTTTAAAATTCTACTGCTCATTTTCCCTAAAATTTCTGAAATCCTATAGTTCCTTTTCCTACATGTGGTTGAAATGCCTAATAGCAATGTGAAGAAACATTCAAAGCCCTCACCATAATGAAGAACATGTGGGTAATTATCATTACTTTTAATTTGTGGCTAAGGGTCTCTGTCTACAAAACAACCAAAAACTAATTTGAAAATGAAAAAGGTGAATTATTGATGTGGTTGTTATGAAAGACGACTAACCACTAACATGTCTTGGTTGAATGAACTGAGTTTTTTTTTTTTTTTCTATTTTGCTTACTTTGTATCCAAATATTTAATAGAAGACTCAAACCCACATTAAGGTGGCAAAACTGGTCAGACGTGAATATTTCCCTACCTAAGTTCCCAGATGTGTCTGCTCAGCTCTTGGCTGGAGCAGATTGACAACTCTACTTGGCATGTAGCCTGCCCAACCCAATTGGGGTCACTCCAGATTTGGACCTTGCCAAACCGCTTTGAAGAGTGTTGCTTTCTGAGGAACCATCATTAGCCAAATATGAGGTTGCCCCACAGCTTTCAACAGCCCATTGACAACACGGCACAGAAGGGCAACCAACCACCGAATCAAGCATTCTGAGTGTATGGCTGAGATAATATCCCAAACTAAGCATTTAACCACTGGACTGGGTTTGGGAATGGCTAACATGATGAAAAATCAAAATGAGAGAAGAAGAGAGAGAGAAGAACATTTTGATTACAATCTGTAGTCCAGTTGTGTTCATCAGCAAACATAAATTTATGTTAGAAATATATCCCATTCAATGAAATTAAATTTTACAGTCAGTGATAGAAAGCTAATTGGCCTAAATAAAATAATTTTTTAGCAATTGAATTAGCTCCTTATGTTTGATGTTGGTTCTCTTAATCTTTTTCAGTGATTGATTTGTTTTGCTTGTTGAACACCTACTCTGTGTCAGTCTCTAATCTATAATCCAGGGATTCAGAGAGGAATTCTTGTTGTCATGAAGTTTTCATTCATTTGAGGAAGACGTACAATTCTTCCTCAATAAGCAAACACATTAACCTTATGTCAGGTGGTGATAAGTGCTTTGAAGAGAAATACGTAGCAGAATACAAGGATAGGTAGTAACCTAGCCCAGCATGGGGGCCAAAGCTATGTAGGATATGGTGATAAAGAAAGGCCTCTTTTATAAAATGATTTTTAAAAACAGAGATTCTGAATAAAAGAATGAGAGAAAGAAGTTCTAATATCTGAAGGAAGAGAATTACTTCCAGAGAAAATAACAAGGTCAAAGACGTTCAACTACTCCCTATGTAATAGAAAGGGCATATTTTTAAGAAAAACTGGAGAGAGAAGTCAAATTTGTGGACAAACATAATTAGGACTGTGGGAACCCCTCCACCCTGACAGAGGATAATATGGACAGAATCAAAAGGATTTTATTAAACTGAGGTATAATGCAAGATTCATAAAGAATAAACTGTTGCCAACTTGAGGATGGAATCTGAATTCAGAATAATGAATAATTAAAATCGAGACCAGAAATAAAATTAATTTCAATAGGAACCAATGAATAAGGAATGTTAAAACAGTTATGTAATTTCATGAAGTTTATTCAATCCTCATAACAACTCTATCATTTTATCCTCCTTTAAGGAATCATGAAAATTAGATTAGGAAAAAAAAAATACCAGTCCCTAAATCACCCAGGTGGGTGAGATTAGGATGGTGCATATTCTTTGCTACTTCTTCCATTGAGAGGTGAAGCTGGCTGGCCTAAGTGACTGTCTTATCCAATGGAGTCCGCAGGAGGTAATTTTCTGGAACTTCCAGAAATAGTTACGAGCGATTTTGCATCTGTTGCCTTGGAACACTCTCACCAGGCATCCTCGGCTGGTACCTGAGAAGTGCCAGTGACCCGACACTGCCATGCTGGAGAGGTCACACATAGCTACTGGAATTCCGAGTCCCAGGTGGGCCCAGGGGTCTAGTATCCTTGCCAAGGGCCACACATATGAGTGGCACTGACGTGGACCCTCCAGGCAAGCCTGTCCACCAGCTGCACATCTCTGTGTGGCCTCCATGAATTCACACATAACAGGAGTCACCCAGCTGAGTCCTGCCAATTCATGACCCACAAAATTGAAAAACATGATAAAATGGTTGTTTAAATCTGCTATGTGCTGTGGTAGTTTGTTAAAAAGCAGTAGATAACTGGTTCAAAGATGATAAGCGGATTCAAATTCTGATGTTCAAACTCTAAATGTTGGCCCCTTTTCTTGCTTCTAATATAGAAACATCAAATTTAAAATAAAATGGTAAACATGTAACAATGTGGTCAAAAAATTTCCATGAATCACTTCAGATGAGTTAATCACAAATTGAAACAATAATCCTATAAGAAAGATACCATGAAATTGGGATGTCTAAAGAACATTATACAGTAGTATATTTATGAGGACTTGGAAACTGAAGAACTAGACCAAAGAACAGAGAACTGGAGAGAAAGTCAATTGTCAGTGTTTATACAGCACTAATCCTAAGAAAGATATTTCAACCTTAGGGAGTAAACTTAAGGAACAGCTTCTCAATAGCAGAGTGAGTCAGAAATTGAACTTTCTGTAACTTACTGTAAAATCTTTAAGGGAGATTCATTTCACTAGCAGCTCTGAAAGACCTAGGTTGGCTTTCGAAGCCAAACTGATACCAGGGAGCTAGTGGAGGACTTCTTACTACATGGCTCATCAGAATTATTTGAATGTGTTTTTTCTGGATCAGTCTGCTTTCACTCAAGTAAACTGGAAGATATGAAAAAAAATAAACTGAATAAATATCTTAGAATTCATAAAATCAAAGGATAGAACTCCAGAGAAACATAGGGTTAGTCACTTAAGATTACTACACTTGGATTATAGAGCCAAAATATTTGGCAAATAATTTATTTAACAGCAAATAAATTATTTTTAATTTAAATAACTCATTTTCCCTAAAAGGTCAAAGAGGAGATTTGATGTTTTAGGGTTTGAAAAGTCTGGTATAACTGTTTGTTTTTGCTTTTGCTTTTTAATTGGGTTGGCATCACAGACAGAACATCTCTAGGGTCCAGCTCCACATCTTCAGAGGCGCAGGGAGAGCTTGATGAGAATTCAAAGGAGAACGGCAAATAGGTTTAACACATTTGAGAACTGTGAAGTAAGACCTAGCCTAGTAGGAAATGTAGTTCTCACTGTCAATCTCTTAATAAACAAAAAAGAAATCAGAAGTACAGCTAAGCTTCAAAAAAAGTTATCCATGATTCTGTAATGCTAGACTGCTTCTTCTGTGCCCAGGCCAACGCCCAGAGCAGAGATCCCAGAGGCCCTGGGTGAGGGTCAGCCCCTGCCTCCAGCTCTGATTCACCTGTGAAGGGCTCCTTCACATTCTTGTGGTCCAAATACCAAAGGAGATTTTCAGGAGGCAAAGTATGTAGGTAATTGACAGCACCACCCATTTCATATCATCCCACCCTATTTTTGGATCACACCCTTGGCAAAGGCAAGACAAGGCAAGGCAAACTCACCAGGCAACGTGAATGTGCTGGTGTAGTATCTTGCAGTAGGATAATTAGGTGGAGTATATTTGACAGGAAGACACCAGCTCCCACCCACCTTCGGAGTTGTTTTTATGATAGGAGCTGTAGAGTTACAGTAATTAATTTATGACTTCCCTCATTGGCTTCTCGGATCTCCCTTTGGCCTGTGCTCGTGGCCCAGTTATCTTGCCAGCAGTTTTCCCATGCCACTCAATTGGACTCCTCCTTAACGATGGCTTTGGAAACCTCTCCCTCTTGGCTCTGTACATCTAGGGCAGCCTGGAAGCAGCTTTGGCTGCACTCCCGTCACCCTGACCCCAATCCCAGACTGTGCTTCAGCTCACTCAGTGCTTTCTGCGTCTGGACTTTCTTTGCCTCTGGTTTTTATTTCTGTCCAACCCCTTGTCCCTTCAGGCAAGAAAACTCCTTACTCTGCTGTCCAAAAAATAAATAGCTGGAAATTTATCAAGTGCAATAGAAATAGCTGATGGGTGAGTCATTTAAATTAAGCCAAGTATCCTGTTAAATAGTTTCAAAAATACAGTGTGAGGTTGTTTTTTATTGTTTAAACTAGTTTCTGTAGGGAGAACAAAAGTTATAATTATTATACTTTCATTTTTTATCTTTAGTATTTACATACCTTAGTTTCCTAAAAAGCACAATAATCGAATTCCATATGGGCAATTTCATTTGGATTTCATTTGATCCAATCTATCAAAATGATCTTCCCAAATTTTGGCTAATGATATCATCACCCAGATGGCCTCTCCCTGCCTTTTCTCTGTATATCATATCTGATGTCCAGTTGACCAGCTAATCCTGCCTGTTCTCACTCACCTCTTTTTTCAGCTCCATGAACCCAAGTCATCTTTCACAATAACCACTGCAATCAGCATCATCTTGACTCTCCCTATAGCATTCTACTTTTTCCCTTTCAGCAGAATTATCCTTCTAAACCAGAATGGAATCTGTCACCTTTCCAACTAACTTTGGCTGCACTCACCCTAGCTCTAGCTCAAAAGTAAACCCTAGATTTCTCAGCATACACTTGGAAAACCTTCAAACTCTACTACTAATCACTTCATTAGGACTCATCCTTGGCCATTCTCTCCCATAAAACTTAGACTCCAACCACACCAATGTCTTAGTGCATTTGTGTTGTTATGAAGGAACACCTGAGGCTGAGTACTTTATAAAGAAAAGAAGCTTATCTGGCTCACAATTCTGCAGGCTGTACAGGAAGCATGGCACCAACAATGGAAGGACCTCAGACTGCTTCCACTCATGGTAAAAGGCATAAGGGAGTTGGCATGTGCAGAGATCCCATGGCCAGAGAGGAGTCAGGAAAGAGGGTATGGTGTGCCAGGCTCTTGTTAATAACCCCTCTCATGGGAACAGAACGAGGACTCATTCATTCCTGCAAGAATGGCACAAAGCCATTCATGAGGGATATGGTCCCATGTCCCAAACCCCTCCCATTAGGCCTCTCCTCCAGCACTGGGGATCAAATTTCAACATGAAGTTTGGAAGGGTTGAATATCCAAACCATAGCACCAAACTTCTCTTTTTCAAATATCAAAATATGTTGAACTCAAATAAACTTCCATGCCTATGCTCAAGCTGTCTTTGCTCAAAAAGAATTTTAAGACCCCAATTCAAAAGTCCTATCTTCCCTGAAGCATCCTCTAATTGTCTTTTATAGGTACCTCCCAGGTTCCTAAAGCATTTTATCCACACACCTCAGAACACCCATCACATGGTGGTGGTGGTGTTGAAAGTGATCACATGACCATAAGCATCTTAATAATGCATAGCATTTTTCACAGTGTAACTTCAAAAGCATCTTATTACAGAGGTTAAGTAAATATATGGTGGTAAGCTGTTTTTTTTTTCCCCCTTAAGTTTGATATATTCAATTATATATTGGTCTCATTTCTTTTAAGCAATGTAACCAACTTCATGGAATAGACTCTCAATGCTATGTATATTAAAGAAGTATGAGCCATGCCATCCTAAATTTTATCAGTTACCCTATGAATAATACAGAACTTAACATATATTTGGGAGTAACTCTTTTTATTTCCCCTTTTCATTTTATTTCAGCATATTATGGGGGTACAAATGTTTAGGTTACGTGTGTTGCCTTTCCCCCTCCCCCCCCGAGTCAGAGCTTCAAGCGTGACCATACCCCAGACGGGGTGCATTGCACTCATTATGTATGTATATACCCATCCCCTCCACCTTCCTCCCATCTGCCTGACGTCTGATAAATGTTATTGCTATATGTGCACTTAACGTGTTGATCAGTGAAACCAACTTGCTGGTGAGTACATGTGGTGCTTATTTTTCCAATCTTGGGACACTTCACTTAGTAGAATGGGTTTCAACTCTATCCAGGGAAATATAATTGGTGCTATATCACCGTTGTTATAGCTGAATAGTACTCCATGATATATATATATATACAACATTTTATTAATCCACCCATGTATTGATGGGCACTTGGTTTGTTTTCACGTCTTTACAATTGTGAATTGTACTGCTATAAACATTCGAGTGCAGGTGTCTTTTTTATAGAGTGTCTTTTGTTCTTTTGGGTAGATGCCTAGTAATGGGATTGCTGGATCAAATGGTAGATCTACTTGTATCGCTTTAAGGTATCTCCATATTGCTTTCCACAGAGGTTGAACTAGTTTGCAGTCCCACAAGCAATGTAGGAGTGTTCCTATCTCTCCGCATTCACGCCAACATTTATTGTTTTGGGACTTTTTAATAAAGGCCATTCTCACTGGAGATAAATGATATCTCATTGTGGTTTTGATGTGCATTTCCCTGATAATTAGAGATGTTGAGCATTTTTTCATGTTTGTTGGCCATTGTTTTGTCTTCTTTTGGAAAGTTTCTGTTCATGTCCTTTTCCCACTTTCTGATAGGAAAATCTGTTTGATTTTTTTCTTACTAATTTTCCTGAGTTCTAAATAGATTCTAGTTATCAGCTCTTTATCATTTATGTGATATCATATCATATTATGTGTGGCTTGCAAAACTTTTCTCCCATTCTGTAGGCTGTCTGTTTGCTCTCATGACAGTTTCTTTGGCTGTGCAGAAGCTTTTTAATTTGATCAGGTCCCATTTATTTATTTTGTTGATGCTGTGATTGCCTTTGGGGTCTTCTTCATAAAATTCTTTGCCTAGGCCAATGTCTAGAAGAGCATTTCCAATGTTTTCCTCCACAACTGTAGTAGTTTCACACCTAAGGTTCAAGTCTGTTACCCAGCATGAGTTGATTTTTGTGAGAGGTGAAAGGTGTGGATCCTATTTCAGTCTTCTACATGTGGCTATCCAGTTTTCCCAGCACCATTTATTGAATAAGGATTCTTTTCCCCAGTGTATGTTTTTGACTGCTTTGTCAACGATTAGATGGCTATATGAAGATGGTTTTATATCTGGGTTCTGTGTTCTGTTCCACTGGTCAATGTCCCTGTTCTTGTGCCAGTACCAAGAAGTTTCAATTACTATAGCCTTGTAGTATAGTTTGAAGTCTGGTAAATTGATACCTCGCATTTTGTTTTCATTGCCTAGGATTGCTTTTGCCATACAGGGTCTTCTCTGGTTCCATACGAAGCGTAAAATTTTTAAAAAACTAAATAAATGAATTTTTCATTATAATTTTTCAAATTAGAAGTCGAACTTCAAAATGATTGTATGAAAAAAATTGATTTTTCCATAGGTACTTCCAAAGCAATGTTGTGAATGTTTATCTTCCCAAGAAATAATAGGTAAATTCATGCATTTTTTAGAAACAACTATTAAAGCAAACAGATTTCATTTTTCTTTTCAGGGTATAAGTTAATACAATTATTTTAAGTAATTTTTTCTGAGATAGTCATGCTGGAATTACTTCTTATTTTTTGAAACTTAATCTAATTATGTTTAAAAAATGTTTATAATGGAGTTAGGTACTGTGAAACCATAAAAGTAGAAAATACTATATGATTGTTGAGTTTGAAATATATTTTTAAGTAGCACACAGATATATAAAATATTCCTAGAGGTTCACATATTTTTAAGCCTACAGAATAATCAGGGGTAAGAACATATCATAGCCCAGTTTTACCAGAAATTCTTAATTTCAGCAACAGCACAAATTGTTAATTTTGTAATCTCAATGTACATTTGAGAGTGGGTGGTGGATTATTTCAATTTACACATTTCAGTGATTTCCATCACAGATTCATTAAAAAGTATGCTTGATGATAGCATCATCTGTTTACCAATTTGAAGCCTGCGTACACAATGCCTTGTTTATATTTTATTTTTTTAAGGAAATAAAAAGATACATTCTTTCAATTCCACTGGCCTTTAACCCTAGCCCACCTACAGACACTGCAACAAAGTCAGTTTGGCAAGCAAACTTCATTAGAAAGAAAAACATTCCTCTTGACATTTATGGGTCTATTTTTTAAGGAGAAATTAGAAAACTTTCCAAATATGTAGAAATCCATTAAAAGAAATGGTGTGCCAGCGGCAGGACTTGCTTTTATAGTACTGCCCTGTCATTGCTTCACTGCTCTCACCACGTAAACCTTATTTCCAATTAGATTGAGCACCACAAGAATCGGAGAACACATAAACATCCTAAGCACATACTGAATATGCCACTTCATATTTGCCACCAGCCTCTTACAATATATCTATCAACTACTCCAAGGAAGTGAGCCACGCTGCACTGCAGAGACATTTAATAATGTCTCACTGAAACATCAAGTGCTTTAAAAACATCACACACCCCTAATGTGGTAGATAAACATTTTATCTTTCTACTTTTGATGGCATATAATTTTCAGCCTTTGATCTAATATAATTTAAGGTGTGTCAAGATGGATTTTGGCAGAGCAGGCTAGTAAAAGGAAAGGTTTAGCACTTCAGTTCCTGGAGATGAACATCCCAGACAAGGGCTTTGGCAAGAGTAAGGACCGTACAGCCAGTTTGACTACAGGAAATAAAAGAGGTGCTATTTAAGGGAAAGAACTCGGGTTAGAATGGAATTGCTGCTGTAAAAGATGTTCAACTCACATTGCCATATGGGATTTTTGGAATGAGTCCCATGTATATTAGCTATATTCTTGGCACTCAGAGCTTCATTTGGATCTGTGACATGCTTCTGCTGCTTTGAAGCTTTCTGAAGGTAATGTCATGTTGCTACACCTTCACAGTGGAGATCATTGATGATTTTAATAATAAGATCTGGATAAAAAGCTCACATATTTCCTCTTGTATTATGGAGTCTGCATCTATAAATGCACAATCTAATATAGTTAAACATCACTCTAAATTTTGAGATAAATGTGTCCCACTAATTTACCTGGACAGTGAGAGAAAAACATTTCTTTTTAGTTTTGGAATTTACATAAGATAAATTATAATAGTTATCAAATTTCAGTAAATCTGAAAAAAATCTACTATATTATAGGTTACTTCTGTGCAACTATATAAAAATAATTCTCAAGTGAATTCAATATCATACTGCACATTAAACACTTTCAAGGGAAATACATATACATTCTTCCTTTATTCACTTATTCATTCAAGAAATATTTACTGAACATACATGCCATGTACTAGGCACTGTATTTGGTTTGGGGAATTTTCTTAGCTGTTTGGGGCTATTCTAACAAAATGCCATAAACCTGGTGGCTGATAAACAACAGAAATGTATTTCTCTCAGTTCTGGAGGCAAGCAAGTTCAAGATCAAGGTGCCAGCAGATTTCATGTCTGGTGAAGTACCATCTGTAAGTTCACATGGTGGAAGGGGAGAAGTGGTCTCTTTAGCCCCTTCTAAGGGCTCTAATCTGATTTCTGAGGGCTCCACCCTCACAACCTAATCACTGCTCAAAGGCCCCACCTTCTAATACCGTCACACTGGGAAGTAGGTTTTAACATATAAATTTCAGCAGGACACAAATATTCAGACCATAGCACAGATTCATATCAACTTTTAATAAAACAATCAAATACAAGTCTTCTTTGTTGGATTTTGTTATTGTTGCAACTCTTAATCGTATGGGCTGCTAAAGCAGAACACCATAGACTAGTTTGTTTATAAACAAGAGAAATTTGTTTATCAACATTCGGGAAGCTAGGCAGTCCAAGATCAAGATGCAGGCTGATTTAGTCTCTGGAGACGGCCCATTCCCTGATTCATGGTCAGTTTTCTTATTGAGTCCTCACATGGTGGAAGTAAGGAGCCAGGAAGTGCTCTGGGGTGTTTTATATAGGTACACTGACCTCATTTTCATAAGGACTCTGCCCTCATGACCTGACCACCTACCAAGAACCCCATCTCTTAATACCATCATCTTGGAGGGTGGCTTTCAACATATGAATTTAGAAGAAACACAGATACAGTCTGTAGCACTACATTTCATACAGCACCAGATGTTTGGAATTTTTAAAAAAATATTTTATGAAGTTATTAAACAAGATAATTAAGAGAATGGATTTTGTAGAGATATCTGGATTTAAATTCTCAGTCAGTATTTGGATGGTGAGAGTTTATTTAGATTAATTAAACTCTCAGAATCACAGCATAACCAACTACAAAATGGGGATATTTTATAACTGTACTCCCCAATGTATGTGGTTTCTAACTGTGGAGATATTTTAATTTTAACTATGTTTTATAATTAGAAAATAAAATCACACCAACTTTCAAAAAATATATTTATCTTGTGAATAATGATATGATATACATGAAGGAAGATTTAAAAGGTATAAGGGGGTAGAAAAAGTATGACCTCCTCCTTGGCTGTTATTCCCTAGCACCTGGTGTCCTTTCATGTGGGCAATTATTTTCCTGAATATTTCTCCAGAGATAACTGCAAAATTTACACACATATGTTTGTGTGAATACACATACACATGTTTCCTCCACACAAATGGCAATGTGCTCACTATAATTACATCTGGAATATAACTCCTCATGGATACATAAGAGTTGCCTTATTCTTTTTAATGGATGCCTAATATTTCATCAAACAGATGTCTCATAATTATTATTCAATTGCTTATTGATTGACCAGTATGTTATTTCTATTCTTTTAGCAATACACATAAGGCTTCAGTAATTACTCTTGTTCCTATCTAATTTCTCATGTATGGAAATAAATCTGTAGGTTACATACCTACATTGGTAGGTAAAACACGTGTGTTTTAAATTTTGATGGATATTGTCCAATAGTCTGCATAGAGACTATGAAAATTTATACTCATGTGTAAGAGTCTGTTCTCTCTCAACTTTAGAATAGAGTGTATCACTAAAGGCTTTACTTTTTGTTGCCAATCTAATAATATGTAAACTTTTGTTGCTTTGATTTTTCTTATTTCTCTTTGTATGAGTAAGCTTGAACATCATTTCATGTATTTGAAAAAGTTTTCTGGAAGCTTCATAGCCATATCCTTTACCTATGAATTGTCTTTCTTTTACTAGAATTTTAGAGTCTTCTTAATATATTAAAGTATTAGAGAAATTAGCCATTTGTTTAATATGTGTTTCAGTTTTTCTCAATTTTGTTTTGACTATATAAATATATATTTACCACAGAAAATTTTGATTGTTTTATGTAGTCAAGTATATAATTCTTTTCTTTTTTCATTTTATGTATTATACTCAAAATGACTTTCCTTGCTATGTGATCATTAAAAAAAACTCTCATCTTTTCTCTAGTAGCTTTATTTACATTGGCATGTTGATGTTGGAGGAATGTATAAGGTATGAATTTGATTTCAAGCTTTCCTTTATTTTTCTAGAATCTGCACAGTATGTCTTTTGCCATTTGATAAATAATTATTTTACTTACTTTTTAAAATGCCACATTTAAATTTAATAAATAACACTATGTGTTCAATACATATCTGTATTTCATGTGTTAATCTCTTCATTTTTTGTGTATTTGTTTACTTTAACTTGTTCATTCATTATATTATTATACTATACTATAGTATAGAGTAGCATAGTATTATACTATACTATAGTATAGTATTATATTATACGATACTATAGTATAGTATAATACTATACTACTATAAGTAGTATAGTGTTAGAAGATGCAACCAAATCTAATAAGGCTATTTCACTCATAGTATTCTCTCTATATTTTCCACAATGATTTTGATTTACTTTCCTAATTTTTTTCTCTTATCTTCTTGGTGGTAATCTGTCTTTATTAACAAAAATAGATTTAGATCTATTTGTGTTTTCTACTAATATCATTATGGAGTTTGTAAATAAGGAAAATTGTATTTATAATTTTCTAAACATTATACATTTTAGTTTTCTTGCCTTATTATAACAGCTAGCACATCATCATATTGAATATGAGTGAGAATAGCAGACACCCTCCCTTTTCTTCATTTCAAGGAAAACCATTACTATTTCACCATTAAGCATATGGTGCTTGCTTGATGGTTGCTTTGTGGATATTGTTTATCTGCAGAATAGAAATGATCTTCTATTTTTTGTTTGTTAAAGGACTTTTTAATAATAAAATAAGTGGATAGATTTTGTTAATAGTAGATTTTGTTAATTTTTTCTGCATCTATTAAAATGTAGATAATTTTTATCTTTAACATTAATGTGGTAAGGTACATCAATTACATTTATAATGTCACACCTACATTGCATTCCTGAGATAAACCAAATCTGATTAGATGTGTATCACTTTTATGATGCATAGCTGATTTGATTTATTCATTGTTGCTTTATAATTTTTACAATCATGGTGTGATCAGTATTGACTATAATTTTCCTCTCTTCTATTGTCTTAAGAGTCAAAACAAAGTTATGCTGGTCTTCAACAGTAAAATGAATTCCATATTTATTAGTGTGTATGTGAAACTGAAATTACATGTATATATAATGATATATATGTGAAATAATATATATATGGTGTTTGCTATAAATATTTATAGGAATCATATGGGGATGACTTTTTTCCCATAGAAGATTTTTGACTACTTATTTCAATTTTTTTAATAGACTCTAGACTATATAGTTTTTCAATATGTCTAAGTAAGATATATTTAGGAATTTATCAGTTTAATCTAAATTTTCAAGTTTATTCACATAAGGATTGTAAAAAATTTTCTATTTTTTTTAGTTTTAGGTGTTGATTTATTACTTCCAAATATTTCTCTCTCTCTCTCTCTCTCTCTCTCTCTCTCTCTCTCTCTCTCTCTCATCTCTAGCTGTCTCTCTCTTCATTTTAACTCACCTTTCTGTTGCCAACCAACTTTTGGTTTTATTGATCCTTTCTATTTTGTTTTCAATTTCATGAAATTTTGCTCATCTGTTATTTCTTTTTTATAATATTTTGACTTACTTTGCCTTTATTTCATAATTTCTTAAAATTAATGTTATGATGCATTTTTGTGTGCTAACTTGATTTGGCTGAAAGACAGTTCCTGGAATTTATCTTCCAGTAAAGTTAGAGATTCCCTAAGGGAGAGACAGTGACTATTTTGCAGTATACACACCTCTTCAGCTAGGTCAGTCACACTCCAATCTTCATGCTGCTGTGAAGGGATCTGAAGATAGGATTGAATTTCCAAATCAATTTTGAGTTGGCCAAATGAAATATTACTTTTCCTGGTCCTATTAGGTAGAAACTCTTTAAAAAGAGAGACTCAGAGTAGGTTTTTGAATGTAACAAGATAAGTCAACTTGAGTTGTAATATATTTTGGGAAATCAACTCACTACAAATTGCGAATGCAAACATTGTATTGTAAATGTTTTATAGTTTTCCCCCAATAAAATTTTTGGAAAAAAAAAAAAAAGAGAGAGAGACTTAGCCCTTGCTGAAAATCAGAGATTGAGTAGCAGCTGGGTCTTCCATGATCTCTCTTCTCCTTGGATCTTCCCTTCCTGATGTCCCACCTGTCAATTTCAAGCTTCAGCTCATGCTCTCCCTGGGATTCCTGACATCTCATGATATTGTGTTCTTTCTTTTAGTGGTCCTGCTTCTCTGGTTGAATAATATTGTCCCAAGAGTATTTTCAAACTTGTTTGAGAATTGCATATCATACTTACATGCTTTATTTAGAAATTTTACCATATATATTTAATTTATCAAAGTCTAAAATAAATTGTTTTCTATTCCTCACTTAAATTATATGCTCTGGTGGAGGGCATTTTAACTTTATGTTTTATTCATTTTTACTGGCCTCATGTAGAATTGCTATTAATTTTTAAATCAAAGTTTATTTAATCTATATATTTAACTCAATATTTGTTTGTACCTTCTTCTTCCATCTCAGACCTTCCATCAGTGTTAGCTTTCCTTCTATTTGAAGTTTATAATTTGGAATTACTTGTAATGGGGACTTATTGGTGGTAAATTATAATTATCTGTATTTTTATGTCAAATAGTGTGCAGTTTTTGTACTAATACTTGAAAGAAATTCAAGCATTAGATTCAGAGTTATTGTATTTCAGCTCATAAATGCATCATTCCACTCTCTTTTAGCTTATATTGCTGTTAAGAACTCAATTACTGATTTAAATGTTTCTCCTTTCAGGTTAAATTCTTATAATCTCTTTTTTTCCCTGATTGCATTAAACATTTTCAGTTGATTTTGGTGGTCTGTAGTTTCACCAGGATCAAAATTTCTTTGTATTTATACTACTGGGAATTTGTTGCTATTATAGAATCAGAGTATTGGTATCTTTCATCAGCTCTGGAAAATTCTCAACTATTATTTCTTCAAATATTATCAAATCCATTGTCTCTTCTTTTCCTGCAAAGACTCTGATTCAATATATATCATAACTATTCACTTTGTCCTCCATGTCTCTCAATTTCTCTTCTATATTCTATATAGTTTCTTCCAATCTCTTCTAACTCACTAATTTTATCTTCATCTATTTCTAATGTGCTGCTGATTTCATCCATTGACTTTTTTGTTTGGTTGTTTAGATTACAAAATTCCTTTGGTCTGTTTCAAATATCTTAGATCACCTTATAAATAGTTCCTTGTTTCTTTGAGTATCTTTAGTTTTTTCCCTAAAAATAGAATAAACATAGTATTTTCTAGACTATGTCTGATAATTTCAATATCTGTAGACTTTGTGGGTTGTTATTGATCATTCCCATGCAAAGAGTAATTTTCACCTGTGCTGGGTTAACTTGTACTCTATGCTGCACATCATGTTTGAAAACTGATTTGAATATTCTGAAGCCTATGAAGAAACTTCCTTATGCCAAAGATTAATTGACATTGGATATTACCAACCTAAGAGCACCTTAGACAAAATTCATGGCTTGAGAGTCCTTAAACTTCACAAGGCAATGTACATCTGTGTTGCAAATCCCTGGTTTTCTTTTGATTCAAACTTATCTAAAGGGAGATCCCTGAACTTTCTGCTTAATTTTGGTAAGGTCTGCTATCATATTCTCTAAGCCTCTGAGGACTTCTGGTTTTAATTTCTGTCCCCCTAGTCTGATAAGTCACTCGGTATAAAAATTCAGTCTTCTCTGAGTTGAAGACAAAATCCATGGCAATACCAGTTTCTATGTTCAGCTTACCTTCAGTTTGAGCCTAGTAATTCCTTCGTGTTTTTTTCCCTAAACTTTCTCACACTTTCTCTGTCATAAACACAAAAACTTCTGAACATATAAATAAATAAAAACAGATTCACCATTGGTATATAGAGGGAAGAGGAGAGGTGGAAGTTGTCTACGCTATTGATGTCTGTGCTCCAACCAAGCCCTCTCAAAATGCCCAGTTATATATGTAAGGACAGAATGAGAACATAGAACATAAAACTGTTTGACTTAATAGGGCAATGGAAAATACATAAATTTTATTCTTCTGAAATTTTCTTGGTCTGTGTTATAAAATTGTTCTCACAGTTTTATTTTAGACTTGGATATCTTTCTTATTTTTTATTATAATTTCTCCGTATTCTGTTTCACCCTTCCCATACCACTGAACTTTTACTACCATTAGCAGAGAAAGGAAGAATATGCTTCTATAATGCACATTTCCCCTTTACCATCCCTTAAATAGACGAAACAAACAAATACGCAAGCCAAGAATGCCCTCCATTACATTTGTTATGTTACAGACACCATGGAAAAAGGAACCATGGTTTTCTTCACTACTCTATTATCTGTGAGTGTCTGGCACACAGTAGATACTCCCAGTAGGTATTTTCTGAGAGAGAAAACAGAGAATGAGCACGATGAATATCTGTGCAATAAGAGGAAACTGGATACTAGCAGCAGGGTAGAAAAGTTTTGTGTAGACTTTATTTCCTGATCCTGTTATGAAATCTTGAATGTGTATTTCGTCCACTTTGTCACTGGATGTACGCTATTATTATAAATAGAATTCTCAGAGAACTATATTTTAAAAAATTCTTGGCAATAATAAAAATTATGGTTATCCTAATGTCATTTTGGTATTTGTACTTTTCCTATATAAAGCCTTATGCATAATACTTTATATTCTCCTATTTACTTTTCACTAGGACATTATGTAGGACTTATCATTCCCATTTTACGTGTGAGGAAACAGGATCACAAAAACTTGCTCTACAGTATCCAGTTGCAAGCCAAGATTTGGCCTCAGGATTTGTGGCTAAATTGCAAGGCAGAACTTGAAGGTGAGAAACAGTCGGGCATTACAATAAAAATCTATGTATAGAAAAGTATCATGTTGTCAAATATACGCAGATTTTTGCTTCTTCTAGGCTTTGCTGATGTGGTCTGAGCAGGTTGCCACATGAGGCAAAATGAGTGGAGAGTTTGGTTTAGTAGTTTATCAATTTGTTTACATGTGAAAGTTCTTTTGTTAACAACTTGCACATTCATTTGAAACAAACAAACAAACAAAAAAAGTCTCTAACCCTGGAAATAGCAGTCATCAAATATCACTCATGAATTTGCCCTAAGAAATGCCTTAATGCAGCATTACAAATTCTTTATCCTAGGTAATCATGCCGAGGACATTTGCATTTTTTTCATCATTTTGGAAAAAAATTTTTGAACTGTGTATAGTCAGGAATTTATCTCAGATTTATGTTATTTTCCCACAAAAGGTAATTTCAAGTATGTTTCAAAATCAACTCTTAGAGCTCCTCAGTGACTGTGAAAATGGGTGTGTGTCTGTGTACTGAGTGGGCACTGGCCATGTGTGCTAGTTTAAATAGCTGTCAGAACTTTAACTCCTGGGCTGTTTTGCTTCCCTGTGTTTAAATTGGCAACTTTAATGTTGCTTTACTACACTTTTGCATCTAATTGCCTAGAATTTTATATTAAGCAAAAAGTAATTTCTTTGGAAATATGCATTCAAAAATATGTAGAGAATGATATAATGTAGAAAGAATTTGCAAAGGGCAAAAAGCAACTTCAGTGGTTAATGTTTAGCTTCTTTGAATTTTATTTTCCACTAAAATGGCTTTCCCCTTATGACTAATTATAATTCCAGTTAAAAATGTATTACTAAAGGGACTTTTGCATATTTTGGCCTAATCTTTTTAAAGAATCAAATGACTGTTCCTGTTCAAAAATATTTGGGGAAAATATTTAAATTTAAATGTAATAAAATTAAAAAATAAAAAATGTAGGCTATTAGAAGATTTTAAACTAGAATTCTCTGCTAATTCATTCAGAAACAATAATTCTCAAATGGTTTCTCATAACTCCTAATTATGAATTAGTTTCATGGGAAATCACATGAGTTCTTTTTGCTTACCAAGGCACCACTTAATTCACTAAGTAATCTTCATGTGGCCTGAGACAGCTAATGCAGCTACCAAAATGACTTACTCAAAATAGGAAAGCAATCAAGATAGACGATATACTGGCCTCATTAGTCAAAATTGATTCTAAATAGATATGTTATTGCTTACACATATTTAAGTCAGTAAGAAATGGCGAGTCTCTCTATTAAAATCAATATTATGTTAATATACTAAACATGAACTACACTGGGAAACTCATGAAGTTGACATTAGTGCTGATATTTAGATTTTTCCAAACTAAGATTTTCTTAAATATTATTAAAGAAAATTTTGGTTTTCTGTTTGTTTTTATTCTCTCTATGTGTGTAATAAAATTTATAAACCAACTTGAAGGTTATTCTAAATCCTTTCAATTTTGTATGGAATCATCAATATTTGCCAGTCTGCTTTTTTTTTTTACAGCTGTTTAATACAGATGACAAATCTAAAGTATTTATTTCATGACTTGCCATAACATAGACTTGAATTTAATTTGCCAACTGCAATAAGCAGGGTTAATCTATTAAATTTACAACAAAATGTTCTACCAAGTAAGTAGTTTATCAAAGATTACCAAAATTTTGAGTACAAGTAAATAAAGTCAGTATCTGCTACTTTGTATCATTTTTGATAAGCAAGCCAGGTGTATCTTTTGTATACAATCATAGATTTAGCAGAGACCTTGAAGGTCATCTTGCGTAGATTCCTACTCCATACAGGAACTTTTTCAATGATATCAGTAATCCATGGCTACTGACTCTTTCATTTTCCCACTGATAAGAAATTCAACTTTTCTTATTTTAATGTGGTTCATTATTAGATAACTCAATGTTTATGATTCCCTTTGTGTTATTCCACAAAAATAAAAAAAATCATATTATTCTTTTGAATATATATTATGTCTATAAATTTTCAACAAGCAGTTTCTAGCTCAGTTATTTCTATTGATGTGAGAGAACTTTTAAATGGTCCTTATTCAAATACATACAGAGTGAGAAAATAAGATAAAATACATTATTCCCTGTGGATACATGAAGTCTGCCTTCAGAATTTAAAATACACATTCTCACTTCTACCAACCTCATAAGAAAAAAGTCAACAGTTTTGAGGGAAGAATCATCAACTCTGTTATTAAGTATTTGCTTATCCGTGAAGTGCAGAAAACTAATAAAAGTTGGAACGAACCTAGGCTTGATTGTTGACACTTCGTTTTTACACAAACAGAGAAAAAGCAGTTCTCTCTTGTTGGGACTATGAGCACCCAACTGTAAGAAGCTCAGTTCAGTCCAGGATTTTACCTTACCCAGCTCACCTTCAGGCAGACAAATGTCTAACAAGTGCCCAAGGAGAATGTCTATAATAGAGACCCTTTCAAAGACCTGAAGAAACTGATTTAAAGATCATCCTCTAGGACTTTTGGCAGGTAACAGGCGAGGTAATGGAGGGAGAATTGTTTTTCTATATATGTTTCTTTTCACAGTTTTTATATCAAGTTGTTCCTGGTGCAAGGGTTTTCAATCTGAGCTCCTAGAGGGCAGCATTAGGGACTACTGTACCTCAGCATTTGGAAAAAGTTGGATGAGGTAGGACCTGGCACCCAACCCCTCACACTTTAAATAGAAAGTTCCCCTTTTATGCTTTTATTTCTATGTTAGGTTTCCAAGTATAAAATTTCTTTCAAAAGAATTATGCTGCTACCTTAAACATTTAGGACAGCTTCTGCATTTTCCTATGAAGACTTTTTCTCCTTTTCAGATGACAGATGCTCTGTTATAATGTAAAATCAAGTAGTTGGAACTTTCCTGTAATTTCTGTTTTCTATTGGCTTAATTGTATATATTGAAATGAATGAATGACATTGTCCACTTTACATTTTGTATATCAATAATTAAATTTCATTTTATTATAGTTTTAACATAATGATCTAAAATGATTCTCCTTTCATGTAAACATATTTTATAGACTCTTCTCTCAGCAAAGATGAAAATGGTTATGAAACCATATAAAAGGTAGAAAATTGAAAATCTTTTTTATAAACAAAATGCTCAGAGGCTTAGAATTTAAAATTAAGAAAACAGTAAAAGCTAACAAACAAAAAGCGAAGAAGTACCAGGTACAAAAACTTTCCTACTGGGAGAGACAGGACAAAGGCCATAAAAAACAAATTTATGTTAGATTATTTGGCTTCAGATTAAATGTAGAGTGTTCGGGGTGGTGGAAAATTCTGTTTTATCTGAACCTGTTCTTTCATCCCCAGCCATCACTCTCTATTGTTCAAAGATGATGTTATATAGGCTAGATTGGCCGAGGAGACACAGTGCAGATCTGCATGAGAATTTATTTGCTGCAACCCTACATTCTTGTAATATTTCTGTTGGTGCCTTTCAGAATAAAGTGGAAACAAAAACAGCAAAGTGACTCATTCCATGATAAATGAATGTACCCAAAAACAGGAGCTTGTAATACCAGCCAGGATTACCGATTTGGGCTTGTCAAGAATAACATGAAAGAAAATAGAAAAGGGTCTCTTACAATGCCAACTTAATCAAAAGCTTCAAATATGATAATAAAAACATTTGAAGGGGAAAAAATGAAGGTATTCAGCTGTCTTCCTGACTGGAACAAGATAAAGTTTGGAGAAAACTTGGATTCTGCATCTAAAGATTACAAACAGTTAGTTAAATTTATACCTCAAAAATCAGGTCTTTAAAGTGAATCATAATGCTAGTACTTAGCTCTCGGTTTACATGGCATTTGTAAAATAAATAGAATTACTATTTTTAAGAGTGTATGAACTGAGCTCAACAGGAATTTGAAGTTTGGCTCAGGGGAATATGGGACCATTCACCTCTAAAGTTGTTTAGTTGCAAGCACTTCTGGATTCAAAAGAAAAATTACTGCTATGTATCAGGCATTACATATATTGTTTCTAGCATTTAAGAGCCTGTTACAATGTCTATTACACATTACCACCCCCTCTTTATACGTAAGAAAATCGATGTTCAAAGAAATTAAGCAACTTGACCAAGTCATAGATCTAACAAATGAAGGAGAACAATTTAAGCCCTGTGTCTCTTACTCCAGAATTTGTACTTTCTCCATCTGCTACATCTGACGAATATTTTGCTAAACAAGTATTCGTATCTCTGTAATAGTCCCCAAAGTGTGTATCTTTATTATCACATAGGCTATAAATATCCTTTATTAGATTTGGCTATGTAAATTATCATTATTCATTCCAAAAATTTACCAAGAGATGCCAAAATATTAAGCAAAAGCAAGTTAACAAGATAATCCAGTAAGGAGATAATGTTTTTATTCTCTCTTAATAATGCTGTTTGAGGAAAACTGTTATGAGAGTCTAATCAAATGATGGCAATAGATTATAGAATGGGTACAATTACCATTATATTTTGCTAGTTAAAGCTATACTTTAAATCTTTATAAAGTGAAACTTCTTTCATAGAAATAATCAATCCTCAAAGGAAAAGATAAAGCCTATAGGCATATTATGTACTATGATAAATCAACTGGGTTTCCATGGGAGTTTCTGATGTTAAAACTTCATTTAAATTTCCTGAATAAAAATGTATTATAATAAATGCAAGTGACATGGTCACCTGTAGCCAGAAGAAATGTATGTTTATTGGCCTTCAGAACATATTATTACTTTGGGGAAATTATATATATGTATACACACACATACACACACACGCACACTTGCTATTTCATGAGTGGAGGTTAAAACACAAGCTTAGCCAGTATTTTACAGCTAACCCACTGCCTTGATGGAAGCAGGACATCAGGAAAGTCTGACTGAATGAATGATCCATTTCTGCAGACAAGCAGAAGAGAAAATTTCGTATTTTGAATAGAAAAAGGAAACTCAAGACAGTGAATTTTACTCCTTTCTACTTTTAACAAGTTGCTTTGAAAGGAAACATAATCAAATTATATATGTACAAATCAAAAATAATTTTATGATTTTATATAATATACCAAAATATGCATTAATATAAGAAATCAAAAGAATTACAGAATATACTTTTCTTTAGTACATCTCTTTAAAATTTTCAAGATGCTTAAAATACCTTAAATATATAACTTCGAAAGGTAATATGTATGTGCATATATATATATGAGAAACATAGTTCTTACAGAAGATTGTCAGCTAATAAATATGAAGAGTATGACAAAATCAGAAATATTGCCATTTTTCAATCCATAATAATAACTGATTTTGGCAAGGATCACTATTAGATGATACAAACCACTGGGTGAAAGCTTCTAGGAAAAAGGATGTCCACATTGTCACAAGGCAGCAATTCTTCACTTACTGTTTACAAATACACACACACACACACACACACACACACACACACACCTCTTGATAATGGAGAAGCCTGGCAGCTATGACCATGACCAAGTCATCAAAACTAGCATCACCAATAATGGAATAACATAAAATTATGGGACTCCTGTTATGATGCCCTAAGGGCACAGTGAGATAAATCTAGAATGCAGGACTTTCTAATGTTGTGGATTCTCCAAAAATTCAGTGTTATGGAAACCAAGGTACCATGCAAACAAACAAGAAGCTATTCACCATTGAAAAAGTCTAAAGAGACCAAATTTTAAAAGAAGGAGAAGAAGGAGGAGAAGGAGGAGGAGGAAGAAAGAAACAAATGTAATGTGTAAGCCTTGATTCTTGATTTCACCCTGGATCAAAAAAAAGGGAAATTGCAGCAGAAGTCAATCTGTAGATCAGTTAATATTATTAAGTTATTACTCATTTTCATATACGTAATGAAAATGTCGTGATTGCTACAATAAAGATTTAAAGGGTTTAGAAAAATAACGCAGCCCTGTGTGTATGTGTAAAATACAAATAGACCTACAGATGTAGGTGCGTGAGTAGGTAGACGGATAGATACAGAGAGAGATAACGAGACACGAGAAAAGCAAGTGTGGAAAAATTCGCAGCTGGTGAGTAGATGTGAAACGTATTCATTAGTATTCTTTGTACTTTAGTTTTAATTTTTCTATAGATTTGAAATTTTTCAAAATAAAGTGTTGGGCATCGTGTATAGCTATTCCCCTTTCCATTCTACAGACAGAGAGCTTGAAAGCTATGAAAACAAGAGGCAATGCATCAAAACTGAAAACGCAACGGAAGAAAATCTAACCGTCTACTCAGAACGTTCGATGGTGTTTGGTGACTTCATGTGCGTTTTAGAAGTTGTTGAGAAATATGCAAAGTATTCCACCAGAAGTACTGTGCATTTGTGGGTGATAAAGCCAGCGCATGCTTTCTGTGGAGTGTAGCCAAGAGTTAGAGTAAAGCCCTCAGAAAACAGTGTCTTGCTATGCCCCATCCGTCCACCATCTGACCAATAGAACCACTGCTGAATGGGTAAGAGTTATCATGTGTACAGGAGTCAACAGCTCTTACGCAGAATGATGGTGATGCTGTCACTAGATTCAATTTGTCCCAAGGCAAAGTACTCTGTCCCTACTGTCTTCAGTTATGTATTGAATGCCTATCTTTGAATGGCCCTAAAGGGCATCAAAGAAAACTGTGAGGGCAGACCATTAATAACCATTACTGTGTCTGGAAAAAGATAACTCACTTGGGCTGTACATCTACTAAGGAAATTTATCATTTTAGATAAGTGAAATCTAAATAGAAAAAGCATTGTACCATCACAGGGACAGCAGCAAAGAATCCCTTTAGATATGGGTAGCCCTCCAATTCAGCACTATCTATCAACAAGTCCCTGAAAATCAAGTATATACTCATGCTCATAAAAACTAGAATCAAAGTATCAGACCACTTGGAAGAGATGTTATTACTAAGAATTATGTTGGCATTTCCATTGATGTAGAGAAATGGCTTACATTGTTATCAATTTAATGGGAAAATTTACAACTTTAATGGTCATTTTGGGTCAGAGCCAAACACTCAGGCCTTATTTTAGTTTAGGTTTTTGTTTTGTTTTGTTTTGTTTTCCTATTGGTGTTGCGATTTATATAAGTTGATTTACAAAGTTTGTTTAATATGAGCATAAGTTATCTACAGTTACTGACACAAATACTTAGAGAAAATTTAAAAAATAATCTTAAAAGTTTCTCCAAAAAGTGCTACATTCTCTGAAATGAACCTTTTTCTGTTTATTCCTCAGAGTCTTATATCAGAATGCTGTAGATGTATGGAGATCAGCAAGAGCATCGCACTCAAACAGGAATACTTTTACGCTGCCACCTCAAACATGAAGCCAAGAGACTATTTCTTGATTTAACGTGATACACAAAAAAAGCATTTAAAATACCAGATATTTCAGCCTTACAGAATTGAAAGAGATATTGATTACACCATCTGGTAACTGGCCCAGTTTCTTCAGTGACCTCAGACACCTACCTTGATTTCCCAGAAGCACCAATTAAATAGCATCATTTTTCACTCTTATTTTATTTAGTGGTTTCGCATCACTGAGTATCATTAATAACTGACAATATTGATAATTTTTCTGCACTGCATAATATTTTACATCTATTTTCCAACTCTGAGATTAAGGTCCATGGATGTGCTTCTACAGAAGAATTTTCATTCTGAAAACAAGCAATATGATCAAGATTTTCTTTTTCTTCAGATACTTCAGTCAGGTAACAATGATGACAACATTCACCTTTAGAATAAAGGTAATATACATTTTCTATAGAGGATAGATTTACCTACCAAAGTCTTTAATGCCATTCTAAGTATGTAAAAATAGTAGATACGCATAAAATAAGATTAAGAGTAGATGCATTTAATTAACAAACAAACCTGATAAACAAAGGTTATTTAAATAAATAAAGATTATTCTCCAATTCATAATTAGATGTACTGTTAGTAAAATATACATGGAAATAGAAAGCAAAAAACAGATTTCACTCTCAATCTTTTGCAGTTGGAATCCTAGCACAATCACATATCATCAGCATGACTTTGGGAAATGATGTAAGTTCTTTGACCCTCAAGTTCTCAGTTTTGAAATGGAATTATTATAATATGCAATATTAATATTGGCTGCATGAGACATTGTGAGAGTTAATCGAAATAATGGAAGAGTAAGGTGCTTTGTAAATTCTAAAGCTAGTAATATCAACTGTGATGTTAAAAGGCAATGTTTTTCTGTTTTTCTTTTTTTTTCTTGACATCAAAGTGACAGTAATGATAAATGGCCTATTCTCCTCCTGAAGGATCATTGACTTTTGAATTCCTTAAGAATTGTAATACGAGACTTTTTATTCTTTTTTGGTGACTTTTAGTTTACCCTATTTCGTAGGCCAGGTATGTGCAACTGTACAGAGTAACCTGTCAGAAATTAGACCAGTGTTTGATGTAGCTTCACAACAACATGTTTCATGAAATGTTTGAGAGCTAACTTGGCAGGCCTTTGAAAATGGAAAATTCAAGATTGAACATGTACTGGATCCTACCCAGAGAACTAGAGTTACATATGTAATTTTCATCTGCTTGTGAAATCATTCTTTTCCTTTTTATCCCAAGAAAAGTAATGTCTTTTCTGCCTCATGGATTTGATTAATAAAATGCATCTTGCTCAAATTCAATTTTTACAACAGGTGATGGTGAATCCTTTTAAAGGAGGTTTTTAAGGTGATGGCTGAAATGACTTCAGTGGACTAAGGCACTAAAACGTTGAGAAACCTACTTGAGATTCTCTTGGATTAGATCTCTGTTCTTCAGATATAATTTTGTTGGTGTACATACAAGAATAGTATACACTGCTTTCAAAAGAAGATTATACTGGCTGACCAAAAATATTTAATAAGTGTCGAAGAAAACTATAGAGTTCAATTTTCAGAATTACATTAAAAAGAATCCAATTATCTAATCTGTTTCAAGGATGGTTCCAGCCCCAGTTGTTGATTAAATCGAGAACGAGCATAAAAATACATAACAATGAAACAAGAGTGACTGTTTCTTCCAATGGTGCAGACCTATAGAAGTATCGTGCTGATGAATTTGATTGACATTTAGTGAGGGAAGCTTCTCACCATCATTCTACTGTCAACCGTGGATGCCACCTGAATTTACAGTGGTCTAATATTCCCCTGTGAATATTTATACCTTGGAAGCCATTTATGCTCATTAACAGAATGGGAAAAGATAAGGAATAAAAAGATAAGTATTAAAGTCTTCTCACATACTTAGAACAATTTATTTAAAAAGAAGATAAAAGAGTATTTGCAATTATTAATTCTTGAAAATGTTTTAAAGACTGTATCCGCTGCTTTTGTTCATATATAACAGCACTGAAATACAAAATGATAATACAGATAATAGAATTCACTCAAATCATTTATTCTCAGAGACAAGAGTTTTCTATATTTTTATAGATTACAGAATTCACTCAGACAATTATACCCATGAAATTAGCAGTTCCCTTAGAATACTTCTAGGAGTACAGAAGGAAATAGTTCTAATACTAGAAGGAAACAGAAGATTATTTCCTATAGATTTTTCCAAATTGCCTAATCATGAACTTGAAGAAATTGTAGTAAGCTGAATTGAAATCAATCACCTCTGTATTACCCAAAATACTTCAGATGTGTGGAACCAAAATCTAATCTAAGTATTCATTCATAGCAATTGAAAATATTTATTAATAAAAATATCTAGGACAAAGGTCTGTACTGTTCTTATAGAAATATATTACATTGAGGGATATCCTTTTGAAACTTTCAAATAAATCTTAAGTTCCACATCTTTGCAATGTAATAATTTTCTTTCTTGCAGATGTATATGCTAATAGTTAAGGACAATAATTAGGGTATATTAAGGTCTGAAAAATTGACTACGTATCTATACAAAGAAGAATGAATTTTATTTCCAAATGTCCTGTTCTAAATCACTTTTTAATATATATTTCTTCATAGATACATATATATTTAAAATGTCATGTCCTAAATAGGTTAAATAGAAGTTGTAATTCTATTTCACTTTGTTTTATTTTTATTTTTGCAGGCTTACAATTTCTGCTATACTATAAGCACAAAAGAAAAACAAAGTCAGAACGCCTCCTTCATTGTCTGAAACAGACACTCCGAGGGCTCTCTGAGGGCTTAGTCATGGAAGGCGGGTGCAGTAGACCTGCTTATTCCTCTGATAATGATAATGTCAGCAACGACGTCATGAGGCTCCGACCTTGTTGGATGAGTGAAGATTCCCAGTGTTATGCAAAACACTGGAAGCAGTATTCACAATGTCTGGATGCTGCTGGGAAATTGAAATCAAAGGAATCAAATCCCAGTCTACGGCACGGTGGGAAGTAATACTTAAAAATGGTGATACGATATAGTACTGCCCAAACTACTAATATAGTAAGTATACTATTGAGTATAGCTCTTAAAGAGAGTGATGAAGACTGATACACAGAACGGATAAATAGTGGAAAACATTTGAAAGATATGGTGAAAAATTTGGGTATATTTAATGATAGATTGGCTTTTGTGGAAATACAAGGTCAAATAAGAAAAAGATACTGATCTCAAAATTTGAACTTCTATTCTGCATATTACAATAGGGAAATCAGCAATAAATAGTCAGTCATTGGGAGTTTTTGGATAAATTCTAGAAATCTAGCATTTACTTAGTTTTGCTGATTCCTAGACCAAATTAATTATATAAATGAACATACAGGCACTCTGGTATTTCAGATGCCTGCATTTGAATTCAGTTTATCATAAAGGAGGCTCAATTTCTCAGAAAAAAAAAAGAGAAAGAATAAATATTTTTGCCTTAAAATGGGATTAAGAGGTTTTTAATTTAATTTAATTTTTTTTAGAGATGGGGTTCTTGCTATGTTGCCCAGAGATGGTCTCAAACTCCTGGCCTCAAGTGATCCTCACATCTCAGCCTCCTGAATAACTGGGATCACAGGCCTGAGCCACAGGCCCTGGCTAAAATGTAATGTAGAGTTTTAAATGGGATAATACATGAAAGCACCAAGTACTGTTTTCTTGTGTTTCAAATATAAGAGATATTTAATAATATTAATAGAGTAGTTTACTATTTTACCATTTCCCTAAAAGATTAAACATGTTAATCACAGGTAGAGAAAAATTTAAGCTTTAAGTAAGTTTAGGAAATAGAACAGAAATATCTACTAGAAATAAAATAAGAAGAGCGCTGTGCCAATACTGTTGTATATTCTATTAATATATTTTATATTTGTGGTAAAGTGTTGCTAGATAGTACCTACTACCCATAGTATAGGAATTATGCAACGATGCATGGAATTGGCTGCCTGCCACACTTTAGAAGACCAAGTCAAAACCAAACAGCAACTATCACCACAACAAATTCTTGAGCTTGCGCAGCAAAATATTTGAAGGTTGTTGGGATGTGACACAAATTTTGGCTAGGGCCCTTTGAGGATCAGCAGGGCTGGGCTAGCTTCTAAACTTTGAGCACTGTGATTGCTTTCGCAGTTACAGGAAGCTTCTTTAAAGGAGGGCAATGGGGTGTAGCTGAGAAACCCACAAAGAGGAAGGAGAGTATGGATGATGTGTGACCATAGTCAGCATGCTTCATCCCCAGGCAGAATGCATAAAGGTGGGGTGAAGGCAAACTTAGAGGACCACCCTGGTCAAAATCATCCTGCCTCAGCAACCAGCACATTCAACTAGCAAATTTGAGTTAACAATTTCCCCTTTAATCAAATATTTTTAAATTAAGTGAAAGCTTGCCTCCCAGTAAATTGCTTTATTCAGATAAAACCTAGCAGAAGTCAATGACACTCTGAGATTGGGAATTCCTAGACTGGAAGGGGAAGGTAGAGGACACAGAGGCATTTCAGCTGTGGACGGGGAGTTTTGAACTTCTCAGGGCAGCCTTTGAGCTCTGGCTCTCCAGGAACATGAAAGAGAAGCCAGAAATGGGTGAAAAGAGAGGAAATTAAAAGTTTTCAGAGACAACTTTTTACCCCTCACTTTGTAATAGAGGCAATTAATTCAGTATTATGCATGTTGAAAATGTTAAGATTGTAACACCGATTGTTTCAGATTTAATACATGGCATCTTTATGTTCCTCAATCTTCGGTTATTAGACTTCAATTTGACAGTAGTTACTAAGACCTAATATTTAAACAGAAGAAAATGAAATGAATTTATTATTTAATTATAAGGCCATTTTCCTAAATAAAAAAAAAGGAAAATCCCCTGGAGTTTCTGGAATGTCTTTTAGAAATAATCTGTCTTTGATGGGCTTGCTATAGGTCAGGTATGGCCACGAGCTGGACTCTCTCAGTGCCCTGCACAGAGTCTAGTGCTGTTTGTGCACCTTTGCAGTTTTCTGCAACCTTTTCTTCCGGGCCTCTGGGGCCCTCTTTAGGGTCTGAATACACAAACATATTTTGCACATGTGGGTGTTTAGAAAATGCTATTTGATGATAATGATGATGATTTCCTGAAAGTAAGGATTTCTCATCAGAGGAATGTGTGACTGTTGGAGGCTTTTGATTAGTTTTCTCTTGATCTCTTTTAAAAATAGGATGAATTTGTTCATCCATTTGGGATGGTAAAAGGGAAGGGTAGTCTTGTCTAAAGCCAGAGAAAGGATGGGACGACTTCAAGGCCCCTTCTAATTTTACGATTCTATGATGTAGGATCATTTATTCAGAAGAAAAAGCTCAGAGGTTTAGTGCATAGAAGATGGTGACCAGCTGCTCTCTTCTCACTGATTACAGAGAAGAAAATGTGTTTAAATTTGAGCACAAGCGATTGAGGCTTTGAAGGAAGAATTTCCTGACACCAAGGCTATGTCAAAACCAGGACAAAAGAAACCAGAAAATGAAGTCAGGACATTTTCCCAAGTAGCACTCTACTAAAGGTGGAAGAGGATCCTTCAATAAGCAGAGAAGAGTGCACCTGTATCATGTTTCTCTTTCTGTCTCTCTCAGCATTCGTGTAGTCTTTTCTTAAGACAAGTTACAGCTCCATGAATTCTTCACAGGTTCCCTGAAGATCATGATGATTTATTTACCTGGGCCCTTAAATGCCTGAGTTAATGCTCATTATTTCGCATTTGCTAAAAGCTACCCAAGAATTTGTGAGGTGCAGGTAGGATCCATGAGATGATTTTGATGTGTGTTTATATTTCTATGACTCTGTAGCTTAAGAATGACCATATATTATTAATTGTGTTCAATTTATTAATTTCAGATGTATAAACTTAGACATTAAAATATTATATTAAAATCACTGCTTTTCCAAGCTTCCACATTAGATAAAATTATATCAATTAGTATTTTTAAAAGTACTTTCCCTTGAGGTTTTGGGGAATTTTATTTTAGAAACGCTTAAAACAAAAAGTCAATTATCCAAAGATTGTACTAATATATTGGTAGAGAATACTTTACCAACACTCTCTGGATATTGTATTAGCTCTGGAATAAAGAGAGTGATCGGTTTAAAACTACCAATAATTGTTTATCTTGAGGTATGAAACAGCATGACACTACCAAATAATCAAGAATATCTATAAACTCTATAGGAAGTCATTGCTATAGGAAATATTACTTATAATATTATCTCTTTCATGTTTAATAACTTAAAAATATCTGTTATCTCTGGTAGGCTGAGGCGGGCTGATTGTTTGAACTCAGGAGTTTGAGACCACACTGAGCAAGAGTGAGACCCCATCTCTACTAATAAAAAAAAATAGAAAGAAATTATCTGAACAACTAAAAATATATACAGAAAAAATTAGCCAGGCATATTGGTGCATGCCTGTAGTCCCAGCTACTCGGGAGGCTGAGGCAGGAGGATTGCTTGAGCCCAGGAGTTCGAGGTTTCTGTGAGCTAGGCTGACGCCACGGCCTTCTAGCTGGGGCAACAGAGTGAGACTCTGTCTCAAACAAACAAACAAAAAATCTGTTATATCAACATCAAAAGAACTATATAATTTAACATTGATACATTATGGACAATGTAATGAGTTTCTATAATAAAAAACTGTATATAAATTTATCGTGACATTATTAAAGTCTAAAAAATGTCATATAGTCAGGATGTAAGGTAACCACTAGAATCTAGATCAAAATTCTTCAAGGTATTATATAATAATGTTACAGACACACAAATACAAATATGATATTGCTTGAAATTCTGTATTTTTGATCAATGAAAAACAAAAATCTAAATATAATTTGAACTAACATAGATTTCAGAAATTTAAATATGGCTAATTTTATTGGTTGGGACACACTCAGCTACAAATAATGGAAAATAGGTTAGCAATGAGAAAAAAAATATTCTGTCTTATTGTTAGGGTCCTCAGGAAGGTGGTTCAAGGATTGTCTGTTCGCACTTGGCCATCCCCCAGACATGGTTCTGTTCGTGCTTTCAAGGACACTGGTACTGCCAGGGATTACATGCACCCATGACCCTATCCAGGAGAAGAAAAGAAACTGTTGTCTCTCTGTCTTTTTGCCAAAGGAACACTTTTCTGAAAAGCCATCCAGCAAAGTTTCTTTCACCTCCATTTGACAGAGAGGGTTGTGTTCCCTTTCTCGTGTACTGGGATTATCAAGACTGGCTTTGGATAATTGAGTCTCAGCCCAGCCTGGCAGTAACGTCATCTTCCATAAATACATGGGTACACTGTGGAGGGTGCCAAGAAGTAAAAAGGACACAGTTGAGTAGGCAACCAACAGTGTGTCCAAAATACACAGACATGCAAAATACACACATATTTTTCTATTCTATTTGTTAAGCCATAATATGATAGAAATGTCTTCCTGTGTCCATATCCACCCAGATATACCAAGAAAAGAAATGTAAACAGTAATAAATTCAAACCAGAAAAATCACGCAGATCATAATCATTCACATCAGGAAACAGAGACCAACTCTTCTAATTCCATTAGCTTACTGTACCAGCCAGATGGAAAGTTGCTTTCAAATTATGCCAGATTTTTCAAACCATCATACCAAGAAGTAGTTACCATTTTTTGTATGCTTCGCATATAGAAGTAAAAAACTTAGAGTTTAATCTTAATAAAACCAAATTATTAATATTTATATTTATTCAGTGAACTGGAAAGAAACTCTTTAATAACAAAAACATTGGTGTCTTTGGATATTTTCTCTAAAGAATATGCTCATAAACTTTAATATTCCATCTCTATGATTGTGTTATTACTATAAGACTATAATTTGATCCTGATTAAAGAACATTTTGTTCTTAATGCAGTATGCAATTTGGTAATTTTTCTACAAGCCAAAGAAAACAGATTGTTTAAAATCCACATAAATTTGAAATGTGCTTATATTTTAGATGTGATGTGATTAGCATTGCTGTTTGCTTTAAGTTCCATGGATGTCAACACTACTTCCATTCTTGAATCAAAATGCAGGGTGGGGAGGTTCCAGAAAGAAACATTGATGATTTAACTATAACCTGATACTTTTACTTGCGAGTGGGAAATAAACTACTCTTCTTTTTCCCTCGTTGAAGAAAATACAATAAAAATGACAGGAGACTTAATATATCAGTGAATATTATTATCAAATATATAAAAAAGATTACTGTAGATATAAAATTGATATTTGTCCCTTTGATATGCAACATAAATATTTTGTGTTGAATTACCATTATAACTATTGCATATCAAATAACTTTTCATAATAAATTTCCAGAATCAGATAATATATTTCAGAGGAACACTTAAAATAATAATAATTGTTTATTATCCATCCATACCCAAGAGATCCCCACCATACCCAAGAGATGAAATACAATTGGCCAAACATGATTCCTGTGTTCCCACCTGCCAAGACTCTCTTATACCTGCACATGGACACATGAACAAGTTTCTGCCACCAAAGTGTAAATATATGACTACAGAGAGGGTTTCTAGGAAGGTTTTTGCTTTCTTGCTGAAGCAGAATAAATGATCTTTTCTTCTGTTCTCTTATTCTTGTTTCTAACATAGACATAAAGTCTAAAACAACAGCAATCATTAAGTTTCAGACCCGGTATCATTGTCACTAATCCAATGCCAACAGCTACCTACATCCAGGATAAAAAAAAAAAAAGACCCTTAATTTTTTAAAAAATCTGTGAGTCAGGTTTCCTTTTTCTTGTATTTGAACTTTCCTAACTTATATAAATAATTTTAACTACATGGTTATACAAACATAAAAAACTAGTATGCATTCATCTAGTATTTGAAAAAATGGTTAAATTATCTAGTCATCACAGATCAATTGATATTGGTTTTCATATACACAAATGCAAATTGACCTCATCTGATATTGCCTAGTGAAACATAGAAAAATTAATCACTTAGAAATTGGTGGATTTAATCTCATCACTAAATTCTTTGAGAGAATAATAATTTTATATTAGGTCAAATGAGCTGTTACTGTGCTATTTTTATTGCTTCACAATACACAGAGCCACAAGGATGTTTTGTTACTACAAGGCACATTTCTTTGGAGAGGCAGTTTTATCTCTGATCAAACCTTAAAAATGCTACATTGTGCAAAACACGAATTTCTTAAATTAAGAATACTGTCTCTGGCATTTATTTGCTATAGCCAATGTTTAGGAAGAAGCATAAAATAGTGTTAGGTACTGAATGAAATGCATATTCTGCTATTTCTAAAGGAGAACAGTAACCCCCCCCACCTGCTTTAACTATTCATTAATGATTAAGAGGTGACATCGCAAAGAGGTCAACAGTTTAGGCTCAGAGGTCAGGCTCCTTAGGTTTGATTCCTGACTCTTATTAGACACATGATCTTTTCAGACCTCTTTTTGCTTATCTCTAAGCATGGAATACAAGTAGAAGTACCTACTAGAAGTGTTGTTTGGGGGCACTAAATGTCTTAGTAAATATACACCATTTAGAACAGTGACAATTTTATTGTATTAGTAATTAATGATACAGGTGAAACAATTAATTTAAAGAGCTGGCAGGAGCTTAGAATGATCAAGTTAAAAAGAAGATTGGATTCCTTTTAGTAATAGAGTTTCTCCTTTTGTTAGGCAAAACTGACTTGTGGCCATACTCTTTTATGGCAGAGATGCAGTCTGTATAAATCCTGAATACAGTTAATGTGTATTTTAGAGGAATGGTACTGGCTGGTGAGGGGAAAAAAAAGGAAAGAGGAAGATTTCTCAGAAATGGACAGTGAGATATTTCCTAAGCCTCAGGTGGCTGAATAGAACACAGACAGTATGAAGGAAATACTAATTGCGAGAGGTGAGCATAAGTCTAAAAGTTAGAGCAGGAGCTGCACATGAGAACACGAGCCACTGGCAGGTACCCTGGTGGGACAGACAGCAGTGCGGGTTTGCAAAGAGACCCTGGCTTTTCTCAGTGTGTGGCAATTGTTTTTATCTCTATTTCATTATAAAAGGGAAGGGCTGTTCTAGCTGATTGGATCTATAGGCTGTAGATACACATGTTTGTTTACATTTTTCTATATTTAGACAAATACAGACATTTCTACCACTAATTTAGCCCAGTCGTTTTCAGTTTGAGTTCTACCATCATTGCACAGATGTTGTCCAACTAATTACTTTTAGTCATCCCCATCCTATATGAGTGGTAGTAATTATTTTGACATCTGCTCATTTTGGATGTCTGCTTAGATCATTCCTTTCTTAGGGCCTTTCCCTGTTTCAACAACCATATGTTTGCCTGAACTTTCTACGAAACATCCATATTAGCAAACAACTACCTTCCTGGACCAGACCCCACGCGATTTGGAAATCCATCCCAATATAAATTCTTTGATAACCAGATAACTTGATTTACAAATGTGTTAGGTACATTCTTAAATCCATGGTGGGGAGTTGTGGCTGGAGTAAGGCATGGAGATGCTCAGTTGGATCTCAGATAGGGATTCAGACGTGTTTTGAGACACCTGATAAACTTCTTCCCGCAGTGTGTTTATATGGATGGTAGTCCTGGAAGGCAAAGCACTCACGTGGTGAGAAAGTGCCAGGTGCAATAAGATTGAGTAAACAGCACGGCCAAAGTGGCAAAGCCAAGGCAATTTTTAAGACAATGTTGTCTGTCAGTAACTTTTCTTCCTGGTCCTTTCCACAATGGACTCCAATGCCACCCTTATAAATAGCAAGTAGACCACATAATAAATAATAACTACGAGCTTCTACTTCTGGTTAAGAATTAGAAGGAGAACTAAAAATGAACATAAGACAGATAAATTAAAAATAACAAAAATAATTTTTAAAAAAATAATGAAGAGCTGAGGATGCAAAAAACAAACCTTAATGCTGCTTTTATCCTGGGTGGAATGACAGGAGAAGGAGGAATTGGCCAGGGAAGGGGTTGGAGGAAACAGGTCAAAATTTCAACACATTTTTAAAAGCCTATAGGGTTTTATGTGGTGACTCAGATCCCCAAAACCCTCAGTCAAAGAGAGATCTGCACGCACCACTCTGCCCCAGCGCGGGTGCATGCACTTGATACACCCAAGTTTGGGGCATGGCAGGAAATCTGAAAACAATCCCTACAGAGGCTTATGGAGCTGACTTCAGGCTGGGAGCAGGTAAAAAGAACCAGGAGAAAATGCTCCAGGCAGCAAAGTTGCTGCCAAAAACTGGGAGTGGAGCGAGAGAGCAATGAGAAACACCTCCAAGGCTGCCCAGGGCTCCAGTGAGTATAATTCATGCCCTGCACAAATCGGCAATGCAGCAGATATAATGAATAATAAAAATGTGGGTGTGGAACTGGAGAGAAAAGAAAATCACCAGCAGCCCCCAAATCCAGAAAGTAAAGTCGAGAAACATCCAACACAGAAAGTCAGCAGTTGGGTTATGAAACACCAAGAGAAATCTGTTGTCTTACTGGTACATAGATCTCAAGTATTAATCCTATTCTTAAGTAATCTGAAGCCAGTAATGAGCTGAACAGGATGGAAACTGGAACAAAGCCCTGACAGAAATTAAGGTGGATTCAATACTTTACCTCTCCCTTCTGCTCACATTAGTAGCTGAAAGAAAAGGTGCATCTTTTGTATAGCTAAACAACATGACTTTCTATCCATTTTTTTCTTTTGTTCATAACATTCTTTTGTTCAGCCTAAAATTAAAAAAAAAAAAAAAAACTTGTAAGATGTGAAGAAGCTATATATAAAAGTTGTAAGATGTAGAAAGACAAGTATGACAAATAGTTGAGAAGAAAGAGAAACAGAAGCAGATCCAAATATAGATGTTAAGATTATTATACAGGAGATTTATAATAAATGCAATAGGTATGTTAGATAATCTAGCACAATTGGTTGTTAGTTTTTGTGGAAAAAGTGGATAATTTCAGTAGAGGGTTAAACTCAACTAAAAGCAAAACGTAAATGAGAGAAATAAAAATACAGTATTGAGATGGAGAATTAATCTGATGGGCCTACCAGCAAATTACATGCACAAAAGCAAAGAATTGGTGAACTTGAAGAGAAATCGATAGAAATAATCTACATTGAAATGTAAGGAAAGACCAAAGAAGAGAAAGAGAGTGATGGAGGAGGGGGGGGCCAAGAGAGGAAGAAGAAGAAGGAGCAGGAGGAGGAGGAAGATGAAGAGAAGAAGAGATAAGAGAGAGAGAGCATCTGAGATCTGTGGGAAATATTATGTCCTCAATCATATTTATATTAAGAGTCCTGGGAAGAAAGCACAGAAAATTAGGTAGAAAAATGTTTGAGCAGATGATAGTGGACAATTTTCTAAAAAAGATGAAATATATCAGCCCATGTATGCAAAAGACTCAGTAAGTAAATTTGAATATAACAACAGCTAGGAAAATATAATCAAATTGATGATGGAAATCAAATATGAATAGGAAATCTTGCAAGAGATTAGAGGAAAAAACACACATTATGCATTCATGGAGGCCAGAATACTATGGGACTTCTTTTTATTACCCCCACTTTTATCTTCTATGAAATGCCTTTCAATAGATTTAGAGGGTACAAGTAGTTTTTTTGTTACATGGATGAATTGTGTAGTAGTGGCTTTTAGTGAACCATTTGTTGAAAGATAGCAAAGGAAAACAAAATTATTAAAATGAAAGACATTGAGAGAATGCCTTTAAACACACACAGACACACACACACACATGTTTATATATGTTTTTATATATCCATCAGAAAACCCTGAATCACTGAAAGCAGACCTGTAGTATAAAGTTAAGATAACATCTTCAGGCTCCAGAGAAAAATACGATTTGGGAAAAAAGAAAAAGTCCCAGAAAGGGTAAATATCTGGGTGTTTTTAAAGCAATATCTTGGTATTTTTAAAACAAAAATATTAATTAAACATATGGGTAAATATGATAAAAATGGCTTCAAAATACATAAATGAACAATATAAGAACTAAAGGAGGTTACAGAAAAAGCTACAATCATGGTCAGAGTTTAAACATGCCTCATTCAGCAATGGATAAAACAACCACATAAAAAATTAATAAGGATCAGTACAATATTATTAATAGTCTAATTGATGCATAGAGAACATTATATCCAACAATTACAGAATATGCATTATTTGTTCAAGCATAGAAAATATTCACCCAAGTAGATCATAATCTCAACTATAAAACAAGCTGTGATAAATGTAAAATGACTGAAATCAGATGAGCATTTTTTTCTGACTACAATGAAATTACATTGGAAATTACAAACAATAGTAGTAAGTCTAAAATAATTCCCAAATATGTGGGAAGTAAGCAACATAATTCTAAATAATCTATATGTAAAAGTGGAAATAACAGAATCACAGGAAAATTAGAAAATATTTCACATTGAATAATAATGAAAATAGAGTATATAAGAATTTGAAGAATAAAATTTGAAGATAGAAGCTAAGTCAGTTGTAAGAGGAAAAGTTGTATCTTTAAATGCCTATATTAGAAATTAAGTAAAGTTTAAAATCAATTATCTATGCTTTTGTCTTAGGGAGAATAAAAGCATAAAGTTAACCCAAAATACGTAAAAGAAAGGAAATAATGGTGGAAGTATGAAAACAGAAAACAAATAGGGGAATATCATGAGCAAATTTAAATTAGTGCATTAAGAAACAATCATAGGAGTCCACTGTGGTGTGTTATTGAATGGGAAGGGCTACGTGTCTAACACTTGTCATATTTCCATAGTGGGGACAGAAATTCCACTCCCAGGGAAGAACAGCTTCTTGTACCCTACTCACGACTTCCATGATAAGCGTATTCTTTCTCTACGAAAAGAATAAATGGCGCTTTACTCCGTTTAATTGGAGTTTCACTCTTTTTTGGAGCCGTCCTCACCATTGGGAGATTCATGTTCTTTGCTACTCAATGCTGAAAACTTCGAAAGGCCAGCACTTCACAGTTGTTGGGAAAAACGCTTGCCAATTTAGTAATACATTTAATTCAAGAGAAAAAAATTGGAAAGCCCAACTGTATGATCACAGTAGTGAGCTGTTAATATCAATAACAAAACTGGTATAGGGAGCTCCATCGGTCTGTTTTCTCCACAGCTTCCAAATTCTAACGGAGGGAAAATTCTGATTAAAACCCCGATATTAGGCAGTCCATGTGGTTCCCGGCCCTTCTTTTCCTGAATCCTTTGCCCTCCTCTCATTTGACCCTCCATTCTAACTTCACAGATAGTCTCTTGCATAGTTTTCCACTTCTCTCTTCTACATTTTGAGTTTTAACCAGGTAGAAAGCGCAGATTACATACAGTGCAGTGGAGGATCTGAGAAATCCGAAGGAAATAGAAATTTGCCCTCAGATGATGCTAAGGGTCTTATTGAAACCCTCACCAGCTTCAGGCTGGTGACAAATACCAAGACATGATCAGGAGAAACAGTTAAAAACTTAATAATGCCAGGCACGGAGGCTAACACCTGTTATCCTAGCACTCTGGGAGGCTGAGGTAAGAGGATTGCTTGAGCTCAGAAGTTCGAGACCAGCTTGAATAATAGCAGAATCCCATCTCTACTAAAAACAGAAAAATTAGCTTGGCCTTCTGGCATACCTGTAGTCCCAGCTACCCAGGAGGCTGAGGCAGGAGAACTCTTGAGCCCAGGAATTAGAGATCATAGTGAGCTATGATGACGTCACTGCATTATACTCAGGGCGACAGAGCCAGACTTTGTCTCAGAAAACAAAACAAAAAAACTTAGGTATGCCATTGTTGGAACAATACACTGATATGAGAGCTCGAAAATAAGTTGATGTAGATGCTACATCCGCCTGTATGTTTTCAACTTTTCATACTGTTTTTGAGGTTGACATCATTTTTAAAATCATCTCCATTTTACATACAAGTGGTAGGATTGCAACTGAACTGGATTTGGAAAACCTGTGGGAATTTATGTGGCGATTCAGTGTGCAAAATGACCTTTGCAAGAAAATTCAGCCCTACACAACTGAAATTTACCCTTTGAAGGCTACAGAACACTTTTCCATGACTTCTGAAGTATCAGTCAATATTCTGGGGCTCCAGAGAATTAATGCAGATGGAGCAGGGCAGCGTTTGTACCCCATTATTGAGAGAGACTTTCAAGGACCACAGTTTCAGATCGTGCATCAATGATTACAATACAAATTGAGGTGTGTCAAGGAACGATGAATCTCAAAGTATCCTGCAAAAACCTGTGCTGTGAACCCGGATGTGACTGACATCAAATCAATAACAAAAGTGAAAATAGTTCTTTAAGAAGGGAGGTTAGGGAAGTGAGGCTTTATTAATATTTAGTTTTATTAATTATCGATTAATGTGTGATTCAATAGAACAGATAAAGCGAAAATAAGATGCTTCTGGACAATTACAAACATAATATTTAAGCATTACCAAAATATCACACAAAAGACTACAGTCAAGTTGTACAGTTACACGTATATGTTTAGCCACCTGTTTCTTATTTAAAAGTTAGAAACATGGCAGTGTTCAGAGGTGTATAGCAAAAATCTGGGTTATACTGACAAAAACAAGGAAATTCAGAGGTTAGGTTGTCACATCATATTTAGAATCCTTCTTATAAAACATGAAATAAAACCACTAATATCTGATGTCATATTTGTAAATAATATTGAAATGTGAAATCACTCTGTAATACGCATGCTGCCATTCTTGCCCAAAATTTATTTTCCACTTCTTACTTAACAGTTTAAAGTACTCTGAAAAAGACAATTTTTACAAGGCATAGTCAGCCAGTCAATTGAAGAGTTGAAATGTTTAAAGTCACTGTATTGTCTAAGGCAGAATGGAGCGGAATCATAAAACACATGGAAATCATTTCCACCAAATGACAGGACAAGAAAGGTGTCCTTGGATAGTTCAGCATGATGAATATAAACTGAACATCAGGAAATGGATCTCTAATGCAGGTGTCTTTTATTTAATTCTTTCCAAAGGTAAGGTCATTTAAGAACTATTGCATACTTCTGTTAGGGAATTAGACTATTATCAAGTGTTTCTTCCTCAGAAAAATATCCTGTTAGTGTATACTATTTGTATGTATAAATAGAACAAAGGTCATGTTATAATTGTAGTACAGTATAGTAATTTCTTAAACGCTTGTGATATTGTTAACACTTGAGGGCACAATTGTCAACAGTAAAACTCTTCCTATTCTGCTCTTATTTGTAAGGAAAAACGACAGAATTTAGGACTTTTAAAAAATATATAATATTAACAGCTAATTAAAAAAACCTCTTTCCTATGAGTTAAAGAGAAAACTATAGTAAATATGCACTGACAAAGCAATTACCTGCTGGTGCTAGACACAGTATATGTACCATATACATGTATGTATATATGTACACATACATGCGTGCATGCATATATGTGTAATATAATATTTATTTTCTTGTTCTCCAAGACAGATTCTAAGCACTGAATGGAAAACAATGTTTTCTACTAGTGTTGACTTCAGAAGAGATGAAAAATCTGTGCTACTCAGAATTTTAACTCCAGGTTTGTTACGGACTGAATATTGGTATGCCTCAAAATTAATATTTGAAAATTCTAACCCCCAATGTGATGCTACTAGGAGGTGGTGACTTTGAGAGGTGATTAGGTCGTGAGGGTGGAGCCCTCATCAATGCTATTAGTGCCCTTGTAACTCCAGAGAGTGCTCTGCTGTCTGCCATGTGAGAATGGCAGTCTACAGCCAGGAAGATGACATTTGACAGGAGCTGATCATGCTGTCACCCTAATCTCAACTTTCCAGCCACCAGAACTGTGAGAAATAAATGTTTCTCATTTAAGCCACCCAGTCTACAGTATTCTGTTATATCAGCCAGAATTAAGACAGGGTCTGTGCTTTTTTCTCTTAGTAAAAACCTTTGCATCTTAAATATCTTTTATCCTCATAAATACATCTTTAGGTCCTAAATATTAATAATTATACCACATTTTTCAGCTTGATAGTCATTACTAATGCTCACTAATATTTCTACATCTTCTATATTTCATATACAAATGGGTAAGTTACATGTCCTTGCCTTCCTGAGGTTAGGCTTAGGTGTGACCGTGTGATGTATTTTGGCCAATAAAATGTCAGTGGAGGTGATATGTGTCATTTCCAAAAGGAGCCATTTCAGAGGCAAGTCTGAATTATCCATGTTCTCTTTCCTTGAACCTTAAAGCATTGTGTTAAAATGAAAGTGCCACAATCTTGAAGCAGCCTGTCATCTGAGCCAAAATACAGAAGACAATTAGCTTCTTGCTATGTCTCTAGAAGCCAAAGTGGATAGTTTGTGAACCAGAATCATTTGGTTGTGTTAAGTTGCTGACATTTTGATGTTGTTTGTTATTGAAACACAACTGATCATTTTCTTTTCCTGACTGAATCAATCCTGCTCTTATTTTAGTTAATATTTAAAGCATTTTTTCTTCTAGATTTGTGTGCATGTGTGTTTAGTAAATCCAAACTGACCTTAAGGTATGCCTTTGTTTATAAGTTCAATTATCTGTATAGTATGTCTTAGAAATACATGATTTGCATACACTTGTAAAAGAGAAGGAAATAATAAAATTATATCTATCCATATTTTAGTCTCAAAATAGCTCTAACTGTATAGAAACCTGAATAAATTAATCTCCTGCCTTAAAAATTAGTTATGATGTGTGAATGTAGAAGGAAAGGATGGATGCATGGATGGATGGATAGATCAATTGACAAATGGATGGATGAATTGGTGGATGCATGTAAGTATGTATGGAGAACTGGCTATTTCAGTATATGCAATAAATAAATAAAACTGAATCTCTAAAAATGCCCCAGGTTACAAAGGGTGTCATTCTCCCCTTTGATCTCTAAAAACATTTATTTTCATTAGTTCACATTTAATATTTTTCATGCCTTAAATCAAAGATGTGGTTTTTAAACCATATTGGTAATTATGTCTTTTTCTCCATCTATACTAAAAATTTTGAAAGCAAGGACTACCTACCTTATTTGCATGTTCAACTTCCCAGCAAGAAGTTACATGACATCATAGAAAAAGATTTAGAAGCCAGTAAGAACTAGAGTCATGTTGTTTCTTCACAGTTAAATTCTGTCAATGTAACTAAATTATTTAACTTAAACCTCAATTTCTTCATCGGAAACAGAGATAGTATCTGACCTGAAGATTTGTTTAAAGGTAATACACATAAAGCTCCTAGCACGTGTTAGAAGAAAATCAAATGTTAGTTTTCTTTTTCAGTATATCCCTCACACTTATGTTTCCTATAAAGTAATGGCTTTAAAAAGAGTTGTATTAATAACTAAATTAATAAATAATGAATGAAGTTACTTAATCTATCATCATTTCTGAATTATCATATTATTTGAGACAAACATTTTAAGTTGAACAGATGGTTGTCTGATCAGTTTAGTCTGTGAACTATAAAATTTATTTTTCTCACTAGAGATTTCCCTGGATATTTAGTGATTCTAAATTGTTTCAAAATTTAGACAAACAATAATTATGTAGAAGAACTGAGAATTTTTGCATAGACTCTGATGTCTTTTATAAAGAAAAAAGATCTGCATTTTAGGCAAAGGATTCAGTGTGATTAAACCTAAGAGCATCATAACACCAGAGTTTCAATGCCAAGCATATTTGGTAAGCTCTTGGAAATAGTATAATCTTTCATACTGAAACAATGGAAAAAGGTGCAGAAGGTGTTTTATCTTGCATTTAGTACATCTAAGATAGACTTAAAATACCCTCTAGAGAAACACAGTTTAAGATAAAATGTTAATTAGAGGAAAATTGTCAAATTGGTGGCTAAATTGTTATTCATTCGACCAACAGTTCTCTCCTCCCCAGATTCAAGCCCAGCCAATTTCTTCATCCATTCCTCATAGTCACAAATATGTAAACCATAGACCATTCCGATTATTTTCTTTTAAAATCATTCTTGTACATCTTATGTAATCTAAACTCTAACTTTTCTCATACCCATACTTTACACACCTGCGGGT
Organism: Lepilemur ruficaudatus; assembly: GCA_963574885.1. Classification (NCBI taxonomy): domain Eukaryota; kingdom Metazoa; phylum Chordata; class Mammalia; order Primates; family Lepilemuridae; genus Lepilemur; species Lepilemur ruficaudatus. The sequence continues at coordinate 92,914 of CAUYRT010053097.1, forward strand.
GACCAAAAGGCAACTTATTTTAGATACTGACTTCAGAATGAAGTCACCAGACCAGTGGTGTTCTGGAGTTAGCTCACACCAGCTAGCGACAGCTAATTGTGCTCAGAATTCAATGACATCTTGTGGTAGATCAGCCATGGTGGAATATTTACATCAGGGAAATTGGTAGGTGCTACAAAGAGGACCTTCCCTGCCCACCCATAAGAAACTATTGTTAAACATTTATCAGCAAAGTCCTGTACAAGCCACAAATGTGCAAGACCCCTGTGGCCATTCCTTCCACTCCAGTTAGTTGATGACAGAGACCTATAATTGATCTCAGACTTAATTAGACTGTGTCTTGTGATTCTACAAGAAAATCTTTCTAAGCTCAAGGATCCATGTTACTACTAATTGGGTTATTAGAATCAGCTCCTAATTTAAAACCTATTTGATATATATTTTTTTGTAATTATACTTTTATTGGAAACTTTAAGACAGCTTTTTTTTTTATTATTGGGGGAAAACTACAAAGCATTTACAGTACAATGTTTATAGTCACAATTTGTAGTGAGCTGATTTCCCAAAATATATTACCACTCAAGTTGACTTATCTTGTTACATTCAAAAACCTACTCTGTCAAAGTAGTCCAGAGACTATTTGATATTTTAACACATGTGCAATATTTATAAGAAACACTAACTTGAGATAATGAGTATGTGGACAGTCAGTAGAACACATTAAGGTACTTGTTCCTGGTCCAAAGGAAATATCTCTGTTGCTATCTTCCTAACAATAACCAAAATGTTTTATTCGATAAGGAGCCACAGTGCCTTCAACAGCACTTCCAGCTTAATGCAGTCAACATGTTTACCAATTATTTTCTAGCCCATCTGACCATCCTTTAACAATAGCTGTATGATAAATTCATTCCAGTAAACTAGAAGTTCCCAAAGCTATGATCTTGATTATTTAATGTTACACAATTCCTTTAATTTGTAAATGAATTTTGTCTCGTTTGTCAAGAGATCTCTTGAGATTACGTGTCCTCTTGTCAGCTCAAGAACTCCATGGCAAGAGATGGGCTACTTCTCTCTTCTTGTGGCCTGATACCATGTCCTCATTTCTATCAGCAGTATCTTTATTCCTCCTGTACTTCAAATTAATTCCTGGAGAAACATGTATATTGAGACATAAAAAAAAATAGAACATTCTTGGAAGAAACACTGTGCTATACTCTCACAAAAATAAAGTGGATCCAGATGGGAATTGAGTTGTACTCAATTATTTTGTACTCATTTTATAATTAAGCATCTCCATTAATGCTGTATCTGAGTATAAAATTCTAAATTCACAGATTTTTTTTGTTGTTGTGGTTATTTTCTTTTTGTTTTTCCCAAAGCATTTTGAAAGTATTCTCTATTGCTTTTTTGTTAAATTAGGTTTCTGAAGAGAAGTCTAATTGCTATTTCTTTGTGAGTAATGTCTTTTATCATGTTTAGGTTTTAAGAATATAGATTTTTGTTTTAAATTCATTTTTAACATTTTTTAAATTTTTAAAATTATTTTATGAATTTATTGTGTACAATATTTTGTTTTGAAATATGTATATATGTTGAATGGCTAAACTGAGATAATTAACATATGCATTAGTTCATGTATTTATTAGTTTTTTTGATGGCAAGAACACTTAAAATCTAACCCAGCAATTTTCAAGAATACAATACAGTGTTATTAACTATAGTCACCGTACTGTACAGTAGATCTTTTGAATTTATTCCTCCTAACTGAAAGGGAATATGGATTTTTGATGTTCTGTAATTTTATTACTTTGTGCCTTTGTATGGATTCATTGCCATGTAGTTTTTTTAGTGCTAGACACACACATTCAATCTGAAGGCTCATGTTTTTCTTCAACTATGGAAAATTCTCCACTTTTTTCAAATATTGCTTCTCCCTTTTTTTCTCGTTATTTTTTTTATTTTGAAATTCACTGGGTATTGTTGGAGTCACTGAATCTATCCTTCAAATCTCTGAATTTTTCTTCGATGTGTGGTTTGTGTCGTCTGTCATTCCTTTGCACATACCTTAACATATTCTCTATGCTATAATCTAGGTAAATTATTTCCAGACTAGAAACACTCAACTTTATAAGTCACCTTTCTGACCATGATGTGTGTATTTCATTTCTAGTATGTCTACTTGATTTTTTCTTGTGGCCACAAATTTATTTCTATATAGATTTATTTTATAATTTTTTTCATTCTTTTTATGGATGCTACAGGAGAGACATCCATGCCTCCCACCCCAATGTGCTTGCCCTAATTCCTGGAATGTGTAAATATGTTATTTTCTATGGCAAAAGTGACTTTATGGACACTGTTAAGGATCTTGAGATGGGGAGATTATCTTGGATGATCCAGGGGCGTCCACTATTATCACAAGAGTCCTTATAAGAGGGAAGTAGAAATGAGAGAGACAAAGGGCAGATGGGAAGGAAGAAGCCAAGACTGAAGTGATGCCCTTTGAAGATGCAGGAGGGGACACGAGCCAAAGATTCCAGTGGCCTCTAGAAGCTGGAAAATGGAAGGCAATGATTTCCCCAGAGTCTGTAAAAGGAAAGTAGCCCTGCCAACACCTTGATTTTAGCCCAGTTAGACCCATACTATACTTCTAACCTAGTATAAATTAATACATTTGTGTTGGTTTAAGCTACTAAGTTTGAGGTAATTTGCTATAGCAGCAATAGGAAACTAATATTGATGCTGTGTCTTTATTTGCTTTAGGATAATATTTAACATATTTAGAGTCTTTTTATATTGTACTATTTGTTTTATTATATTTATTTTTGTTGCTACAGTACATTAACCTCCCTGTCTTCTTTTCCCTCAATCTTATTTTTTCTCGTTAGAGATACAGGTCTTCTAGTTTTGCTTTTGCCTCCATCCTGCCTGAGTTGCGGTCCTTAGTCCTGCACCATGTTTGAGGGTAGTGCAGACCTTTTCACTCTGATAGTGGGATACACCAGGCCCTCTACAAGATCCAACAGGCAACTCATTCCAATCCTGACCGTATGACTATCTGCTTTTTCCCTCTTTTTAAAGTAAACCTCATTACCTAAGCCATCATCCCAGGCAATGATCAGTAGCACCATTTATCAGTGTCATTGTTCAGGTTGGGAGCCTAAACCTAGTATCTCATTTTAAGCAGTGAAAGCTTGGCTGGCCGCTCACTTATGAGTGATACTTAATACTTCTCTGCACCCCAGATTAGCCCAGCCTGCCATGGCTCAATCCTGCTTCCAGACGCAGGGCGTGGTACACCGTAGGCTGTAGGTCTCTTTATGACTGCCTTTCCTCTTGATATCTGGCGCATAGACGTGGTCATTTTGCTTTTGATAATTTAAGTTTTCCCTTTATTTCTGAATCTTTTTTTTTTTTCTGTATCTGAGGCAGGGGGGTCTCAAAATACAAACTTAAAAAATATCATCACAGGTAAACACCTTTAAACTTATTCATCGACAACAATTTCATTTTAAAAAGAACCCTTGGTAAAAGGTGAAAGAAACTAAGCTTTATGTGGCAGCCATGCCAAATAATTTTCTTTTCCCATGCCAGTGCAGATTAATGTGTAATAGCTTCCTGGAGCACTGCATTGAGAAAGATTCCAAGGTTACATCTGTTCTCATTGGAAAAGTGTGCCATCCTCGGTTAATGATCCCTGCCGTGGGTGCTGAGGGAGGACGTGCCCCTCACCCACGTAATATTTTGCCATGATGCAGACAGCAGACTGTTACAGCAGTTAGGTTCCCTTAGTATCACGCAACATAATCAACCCAGCAAAATTAATTTTTAGAAGGGTGGGATTTCATTACAAAGATATGAAAAATTCATAGGACCAACAGAACTGGGGAAACATTCTTTGGATGAAATGGTAAATCATCTTCCTACTACTCCTTTATGTAGCTTAGTGAGGAATCACATTGGCACTGTGCAGGCAAAACCTTATAAAAATGGTGTTGGCAAAAGAGTATTAGGCTGCCTCCTACAAGGCAGCAAACTTCAAGCACAGTCACGGATGCAATGGGGAGAATAGCAATACAAGTTTAAAGCACTGCAAACTTACGCAGAAGTCCAAGATCAATATTTTCATGCCTTTTACAGTGTTCCAAGTGGATCCTAAAGAGGATGGTCTAAATACTTTAAATTTCCTTTTACTCTGGTTAAACAAATATCAACAACAAGATGCAGGAATTTGGCACACCCAAAATTATAAGTAGATCCATGAATAAAAAACATCTTTTGTGGTCTGGCAGCTTTAATATATGTTACACATTTGATATATACATTTATATAGGATTTGGGGGATAGATTCATGTTTTAAAAATGTGCTTGAATCTATGTATAGACATATCTATATATGTAGTACAAGTTAAAACAGACATTCAAAAAGAGGTTAAAACAGCTTAGGTGATATTAAAACCCAGATTACTTATTCTTACTTCATGAACAGAAGTTTTTTATGTATACAGAATCATGTGAACATTGATTTCAAAGATGCTATTTCAAAGAAAATGAACTTATCCCCTAACCAAAATAAACATTGATTAATAAACTTAGCCGAGGTTGAAAATTTACTTAACAAAAGTTTAATTAGTGTAATAATATTCCCACTATGAGATGTGATTTAAAAATGATTAAAACATATAGCAAAATGTCAATATTCTTTTAATAATTCATATCATGATCATGGAAAAATTATAATTGTATTTATAAGTAAAGACTCTTAGAAAGCCAGTCAATTCATTTATCGGCAAACTCTCCACCTTTGCCAAGACTCTTGAAAATGAAAAATACTTGCTTATACTTAGCCCGGCCTAATACTTAAGTGATGGCACTTGGCAAGCTAGTTTGCAAACATTGCAATTGGTTAAGAAATATCATTTCTGCTACTCTTCTCTCTTACATAATTTATTTTAATATTTGCTAATTTACATGAAGCATTAATTTAACATATCTAATTCAAAATAGTATGCTTCCCATGTAGTTCATTTGGTTCCATATCACAAATATAATCTCAAGTTTGTCACTTACTTTTATATAATATGCCTGCTAGCCCCAAAGAAAAAACCCTGCTCCTCTATCCCTTCACACACATCCATAGAACGTCTTGCTTTACTTTTGCTCTTCAAGGCCCTAAACATAAAAAACTCCTAATTAAAACACAAAGTTCTCTGTTCAAGGATTACCGAAGCTAAAAAAGTAAAAGGAACAGGGATCTAAAAAAATTACTCAGGTCCTCACAAAGACTTCCTTTGAGTCTTAACTTTTCTTTTCACCAACATCATACACCTTGGGAGGAAAAAGTTACGGCAAAAAACCATAACGAATGTAGACATCATTGGAGCTAGTTTAATGCATGCATTGTCATACAACTTAATGTGCACATGTGAACAGAATTTCAAACAATACATCTGAGGAATGATGCATGCAGAAAAGAGCTTTGTCATACTGACTTCAAAGAAATAAGCAGACTATGTTCACCCGTGTCTCTGCATGTCTTTGTAGTAGAAGTTGAGGTCGAATCCCTGAGACTCTCATCTAAGAAAACAGGCATATTTTCAAGAGCGAAATGACAAGCATTAGAGATCCAGGTCAAGCTCAATAAAATAATAACTTCTTCATGATGCTGAATCATCAAAGAATTTTATTTGATGAGATATTCTCTTTTCCTTCCTTCCTTCCTTTCTTTTTCTTTTTACTTTTGGTGAGAAAACATGCATGTCAAAAGAAAAAGAATTACAACTCTGTGTGGTAACTACTTTGCAGCGAATCTGCTATAAATAGAAGCAGCCAGTGCAGAGCGATGTTCTGATCTTGGCATCTTTGCTTCCTCCTTTATGTCCTCTGTGCTAACAAACGTTCACCCTCATTCGCCCAAGAAAGGTCCAGTATTAGTACAGAAAAGAATTACCATAGTATCATTAGTTTATATTACGTACATTTCTCTAATTTTCAGTTTTAGTAACTCTCTAAATTAATACCACTTGCTTCCATTATATTTTAAAACTCTCTTTTCACCAAGAAAAGGTGATTTAATTGTGGGGAAAAAAAGTAAAAACTAATAGTTTGCCTTTCTAAAGTTAAAGATTTAGAGGGACAATTGTTGGAAAAAAATACAAAAAATACAATTAATTATATACAGAATACATGAAAATGATCACAAGAAATTTTTCTGAGTACCTTTCAGAATTTTTATTATAATGTTGAGCTTCATAGAAACCCAGACTTAAACCTGTCATCTCCACTGAGCCATTTACAAGGGCTTTCTCTTTTCTGCTCATCATCAGGACTAGAGAGGTATTTTTATACCATTGAACCTTTGAATTACTTGAGGATTTTTTATGTTTGAGTTCATATCGATTACCCACATTCCATTTCATTTTACATAGCCCTACACCCAAAGGCTAAGTTTCTATAAAAGAAGTGTTTGAAGCTATGCTCATTCATTTTCACAGCCCTCATTGCATGGAAATAATCTCCTCTACCAGAACTGAAAATGATAAGCTTCACTTTCTGCTGAGAGATAGCTTTGGGGAAATGACAGGAGTGAAAGTTAAGGGTTCAGGTAAGACTCACAGGATAAATGGCCAGCCCAGAAGACCCTGCTAGTAAGGATAATTTTGCGTTAGATCCCAGATCTCCTTGCTGCCTCTCCCAAGATCTAACTACAAAAACATTCTGTCATCACGGATAGCATGACCTTTAAAATGCATCACAGCAAATTATCTTTAGGATGATTTTAATGTAGTTAAATCTGTTTTGTTAAAATTATACAGAAATGGTCAAAAGTCACATCTAAACCAAACAAGTATAACAAAATAAAAAATAAAATATCCACATCATTGATATCCTATTGATAATGCACATGTTCTATTTGGCAGCCAGGGTTTTTTAAGGTTTATTAAGTCGCTGTCTGTTATCATACACATATTTTTCTTTTCTTTGCATGTTACTGCAAGTATGTTTTCATATATTTGGCCAACACAATCCTTTTTCTACTATCTGTCAAACATAGCATAGTAGCTCATCAAAGCAGGAACAAGCAAAAGAAAAAACTTGAGGATTTAATTAGTCACAAATACAAATACTTCATGTCTATTAATAAAATTTATAAGGCAAGACAGGCAATTTGAAAGTGTCACAGTGCACAGTAATTAAGAAACAAAGTTTGAAGGATATTATGGTAAATAATGTTTTGTTACTGGAATTCTCTACCTCTTCCACAGAACGCAGGGCTCACCAATTTTTAGTGGCATGAATTAGGGCACTTTCTCAGGAGCATCTTAATACTCATGACACTGAGCACCTATGTGGGGCATTGGACAGCAGCCACATGGTACAGCTGAGTAGGGCCACATGGTAGTTCTTCAGCCCATCTAAAAATGGGAAATAAAGAAGGTGAAACAATCACAGACTGCAAATAAGAAAGGTTGTATGAATAAAATTCATTTGGGGTGAGAATTCACTGTGTCTAGTTCCTACTAGCTAAGGGAAAAATAGAATCCTAAATGTCAGGTAATCACAAGCCTGGTAGTTACAACATTCATTTGATATCAAATCTATTTGGAGTATATTGTTTAGAAGCTGAATTCAAATAGAACAGTCATATTTTACAAAGTTCTGATTACTCTTATGTATATCTCTTTGTACTGCTTGGACTGTTCAATCCGTAACTAAAGTCTGATGACCCTGCAATGTCACTATATTTCCCCTGCTGAAGCACAGTTGGATATTTCCTGTTGTTCCTTTTCCAAGTTCTTGTCAATACCCAAGTTCTTCAGGAGTGAATATTTCCCTCATAAACAATTATAGCTATCATAACATCCCCTGAGGTCCTTTATTTAAGGAGAGATGTTTAATGCTCTTATACAAAAATTACTATAGCATCAAAATTTTTTCCAAATGGAAAGCCAATTTAGCATTCAATTAAATCCAGACTCCTCTCCACAAAGAATTTAAAATGTCATTTTTCACACAGACACACACATCCATCCCACTACACAATTGCCCTACAGCAAAAGCTCTTTCTTGAAAGAAGCAAAGTTGGCAACAGCATTGTAAAGATTCAGTTATAAGGTTTTATTTGAGAATTTTCCAAGGAGAAAACCAAGAGTTTATGAAAATAATAATATTTATTCTAACATAAGGAAGAGATCAATCCCATCCAAGATGATATGGAACAAGGACAGCAGGGGGCCCATAGAAAAGGACTGAAAAAAAATTGGATGGCATAAAAAGACAATATGCCCTGGATGGGAAATTTTACCAGTCTATCGAGGGAGATGAATTAGAAGTTAGTATCAGAAAACCACTGTATTTTATATATATTGAATATATAGAAATAAATGAAATATTAAAATGACTGCAATTTATATGACATTCTATGGATTCAATTATGTCTAAAGCTATTGTGATCTAAATAAAATCTTTAGCAAAAAAATGTTTCAGTGTTGTTACATATGAATACCTGGACTTTATAAATGTCATGTCACTATGAAAATCAAGATTTTGACATTTTGACACAAAAATTTGACAGAATTATGTTAGTTGCATCCCCTAAAGAAATTTCCCAAAGCATGTTTTTATTTAAGTGTTCCTCAAAATAAAACTGTCTTAGATAGTTCCAGTACACATCTATTACTACAGATGAATTATTAAGAACACCTCTTTTTACTCTCACTTTTTTTCTGGTTTGGAAGATAAATTATACGAGAACCACACTTAGAACAAAATGTTTTCATGGTGACTTCATTTTAAACTGAGGATAGGAAGGGCTAACTTTGGCTGGAAAACTTAAGGTAGACAAAGATATACCTAGAGAAATGGTTAAAAGATAGATTATTTGACCACAACTACGGAAATGATGTTATAAAAAGTTTGGAAAGAGAGGATTCTAGGTAGACGGTATAGTAGGTAACACCAGAAATCTGCTTCCTCACATAGAAAAAAAAAATTGTACTAGCAGAATCTATCCGATATAAATATTTTGAAATTCTGAAATCTATTGAAAGCAAATTCTAGGGTAATACTTGGGCATGCAACTTCCAGGGGCTTAGACTATAAATTGTTATTAATTTTGGTCAATTTCACCTCTTAGCACAAGAGCAGCTATTCAGCGGAAAACTGTCAACTCCATAGCAAGCAGTGATTCACTTGTTCCTGGAACAGCTACCATAAAGATTGCAAAAACCAGGGTGGGAAAAAACAGTCTTACTCACCAAATATCAGGGATCTGGGCTCTGATCACTGCTGCTTCTGATCACAGAGGTGCAGACAAAGAGGTAGTGGCTATTGTTATTGCACCTCTCCTTTTATTACAAGCCCCTCTCTCCTGGCTAAGATGGCTTCCAAGGTATTTAAAGGGGCGGGACCTTATATTGTCTCCCTTTATTTTCTCTTTTTCCTCTTTTGGGAGCCAGACATTGAAGAAAAGGACATTCAAAAGCAGATCTATATACACAGGGAAATTAGAAAGTCACCGGTGCATGCACAGTGGTAAAACACAGGCTCAGAAAATACTGGAGAAGAAAAAAGTTTACATCTCAGGCAAATACTTGGCACAGATACAGTCTACAAAAATGGAAAAACATACAAAAAAATCAAAAACAAAAACAACATACCCTGGGAAAAGGGGCAAATCTAGTTTTCAGAGTTAACACATTATTAGATTCAAACGTCCAGATTTTCAAGTAAAAATAACAAGTTATACAAAAGAGCTAAATGAAAAACACTGGCAACCAAGAATACTACAACCAGCAAAGATGTCCTTCAAAAGCAAGGAAGAAATGAAGAAATTTGAGATAGACAAAAGCTGGGGGAAGTTATTTATTTATTTATTCATTTTTTGACTTCTTCAGGTTGAAATCAAAGAACACTAGACAACTCCAGGCCATATGAAAATTAAGAAGTCACAAAAAGAAAATACATAAGTAATTTTAAAAGATAGTATTGTAACAATGCCGTGTAACTCCACTTTCTGTTTTATACATGATTTAAGACATTAACCATTAAAACAATTATCAATCTAGAAGCTGTTATTGTAAATACGGTTTTTAACCTTCATTTTGTTTTCCACATAATTTAATGTATAAATGCATCAAAAATTACTAGTTTATATTTTGGACATGAAATATATGAGAATATAATTTTATAGAATGAACAATTGAAAGGGGAGTGGATGGAAAAGTTAAAAGAAAAAAAGTTTTGTATGTTACTGAAGTTAAGGTGACATAAATTCAAATTAGAGTGTTATAACTTTAGCATGCTAAACATAAATATAATCACAAAGAAAAGATATAAAAGAATATAAAGTAAAGAAACAAGAAAATAAATGTTTTACTAAAAAAATCAACTAAATCAACCAAACATAAGAGAAGACAGCCATGGAGAAAATGAAGTTTAAAAAAAACTATGAGGCATATAAAAATAGCAAAATTGCTTACTTATAAATGTGTATGCACTAAAGAATAGGCCATGAAAATACACGAAGCAAAATTTGACAGAATTAAGGAAGTAACATACAGTTCTACAATAGTTGTAGTCATCATTGCCCCACTTTTAATGATCAATAGAACAATCAAAGAGAAGATAAATAATGAAATAAAATAGAGTACTTAAGTGGCACAATACACCAACTAGGTCTGACAGACATGTACAGAACATTCTACCAAATAGCAAAAGCATACATATTTTTCTCAAGTGCACATGGGACATTTGTTCAGGATAGAACATACAGAAAGTTACAAATTAAATCTCAAGATATTAAAATATATATATTATACAAAATATCTCCTCTCACCAAAATGGGATTAAGTTAGAAATCAATAACAGAAGGAAAACTAGAAAATTCACAAACTTGTAGAAATTAAACAACACACTTTTAAGCAACCAATCAAAGAATAAATCACATGGGAAATCAGAAATACTTAGAGACAAATGAAAATAAACAAACAACACAACAAAATTTATGGGACACAGTGAAAGCACTGCTAACAGGAAAATTTTACTCATGAATATGTATAATTTTTATTTGTCAACTAAAATAAATTTAAAAATTATCCTGATTTTTTAAAAAAAATCTTAAACAAACACCTTAACAACTGTAGGATCTAAAAAAAGAAGAACCAAATAAACCCAAAAGTAGCAGAAGGAATAAAATAATAAATATCAGAGAAAAGATAAATTGGAGAATAGAAAAATAATGAAGAAAATCAAAGAAACCAAAAATTGACTCTTCAAAATACCAACAAAATTGATAAAGCTTTGGATAGATAGACTAAACAAAAAACGAGAGAAAGAGAGAAGACTCAAGCTAATAAAATAAAAAACAAAAATGGAAACATTACTACTAATTCTACATGCATGCAGATTACCAGAGAGCATTGTGAGTAATTGTGTACTAACAAATTGGATAATGTAGATGAAAGTGGTAAATTCTTAGAAATAAAAAGCCTACCAACCCTAACCCACAAAGAAATAGAAAATCTTAATAGACATTTAACTAGTCAGGAGATGAAATTACTAAAACATCCTGACAATAGGGGTCCTGAGCCTGCTGGCTTCCTTGTTGAATACTAACAAATATTTAAAGAGGAAGTAACTAAATCTTTCTCAATCTTTTCCAAAATATTGAAGAGAAGGGAACACTTCCTACCTTATCCTATGAAGCCAGTATTATCCTGATACCAAGCCAGACAAAGACACTACAAGAAAAAAGAAAAAAACTAAAAAGCAACAAAGAAATCCGTAGACCAGTATCACTTATGAACATTAATGAAAAAGTCTTCAAAAATATGAACAAAGTGAATTCAGCAACATATTAAAAGGATTATACACAGTGACTAAGTAAGATTTATTTCTGGATTACAAAGATGGTTAAACATATAAAAATAAATCAGTATAATATGCCCCATTAACAGAATGAAGGCAAAAAAATATGCCATCAGCTTTTATTGATGCAAGAAAAAGTATTTGATACAATTCAACAACTTTATATGATTTAAAAAAAACCAGTAAACTAGAAATAAAAGGAAACTATTTCATCATAATAAGAACTTTATTGAAAACTCACAGCATCAGAATCAATGGTGAAGAATAAAACTTTTTCCTTTAAGAGTAGGAACAAGTCGAGGATGCTCAGTTTGGTCACTTCTATTTAACATAATACTGGAAATCGTAGCCAGAGTAACAAGACAAGAAAAATAAATAAAAGATATAGAAATTGAAAAAGGAAAAAGTAAACTTATCTCTGTTCACAGATGATATGCTCATATATGTAGAAAACTCTTACGATTAAGAAAAACTATTAGATCTAATATATATATAATAAATTCAGAAATATATCAGGATACAAAGTCAACATGCAAATATCAGTTACATGTATATACAATAATAATAAACAATTTGAAAAAAATTTAAGAAATCAATTTGATTTATAAAACATTAAAAAGAATAAAATACTAAAGATTTAACTTAACCAAAGATATGAAAGACTTGTACAACAAAAACTACAAAACATTTCTGAAAAAAATTGAATAAGACATAAATAAATGTAAAGACATTTCATGTCCTTGGATTGGAAGACTAAATGTTACTAAGATATCAATACATTCTAAAACAATCTACAGATTTAATGCAATCCCTATCAAAATCCCAATAATATTTCTGCAGAGATAGAAAAATTCATCCTAAATTTTCTGTGTATTATCAAGAGATCCCAAATAGTCAAAACAATCCTGAAAAACAAACAAACAAAAAAATCCTGGAGGACTCACACTTTCTGTTTTCAAAACTTACTACAAAATTATAGTAATCAAAACAGTATGGTATTACCACAAAAACAGACATACAGACTAATGGAATAGAAGAGAGATTTCAGAAATATACCCTCACAAACATATATGGTCTCATAAGGTCAAATGATTTTGACAAGGATGCCAACATAATTCAATGGAGAAAAGACAGTCTTTTCAGCAAATTGTGCTGAGAAAACTGAATATCCACATTCAAAGGAATAAAGTAGACTCTCACTTAAGACCAAAAGTTAAGTTGAAATGTGTCACAGGTCTAACTGGAAGGCCTAACAATATAAAACTCTTAGATGACAAAATAGGGCAAAATTATCACAACATTGAATTTGTCAACAATTTCTTGGATATGACACCAAAGCACAGGCAACAAAGGAAAAGCAAATAGAAAAATATGACTTCATAAATTTGTTTTAAAACATTGTGCATCAAAAGATACTATCAGCAGAGTAAAAATGCAACCCAAAGAATGAGAGAAAATATTTGTAAATCATATATTTGACCAGGGATTAATATTTAGAATATAGAGAGAATTCTTAAAATTTGACAATAACAAAAAAAAGTAGATTCTGTTTAAAAATAAGCAAGGAATTTAAATAGACATTTCTCCAAATAAGATATGTAATATAAATGGCCAATAAGCACATGAAAAGCTGCTCACCATTATTAATCATTAGAAACATCCACATCAAAACTACAATGAGATATCACCTTACACTCAGGACAACTACTATCAAAAGTAGAAAGTATTAAGTGTTGATGAAGATATGAAGAAATTGGAACCATTTTGCACTACTGGTGGGAATATAAAATGGTGGGCAATGGTATGTTGGTTCCTCCAACATTACAAATAGAATTATCATATGATCTTGGCATTCCATTTCTGGGTATATACTCAAAAGAATTAAAACCAGGAGTTCAAAGAGATATTTATATGCGTAAACATAGCAGCATTGTTCACAATAGCTAAAATGTGGATGCAGTCTTAATGTCGATTGATGAATGAATTAATGAGCAAAACTTGGATTATGCATACAATAGAATACTATTCAGCCTTAACAAGGAAGCAGATTCTGACTTAGCTTACAACATGGATGAACCTTAGGATGTTAAGTGAAATAAGCCATTCGCAAAAAAGGTAAATGCTGTCTGATTCTACTTATATGAGGTACTTAGGGTAATCAGAATCTTAGTGACAGACAGTAGAACTGTTTACCAGTGGCTGGTGGAAGCAAGAAATGAGGATTTGTTTAATTGACATACACTTTCAGATTTGCAAGATGAAAAGAGTTCTGGAGATGGATAATGGTGATGATTGCACAATATTTTATGAATGTATTTAATATCATTGAGCTGTACACTTAAAAATGGTTAAGATAATAAATTTTATGTGTATTTTACCACAATAGAACAGGAAAAAGGGAACAAATTGGGGGACAGTTCTTAAAATTTATATTTTTTAATCAGTCAATCTCACCCTTCTCTCTCTCTCTCTCTCTCTCTCTCTCTCTCTCTCTCTCTCTCTCTCTCTCACACACACACACACACACACACACACACACACACACAATTTGTCTTTTAGCTCTCTGAACATAGGAATTATTCTGCTTATGGGGGAGATAGTCATTCATATCTAAAACCTTCGAGGAGAAATATGAGATTACAAAGATTCTAGTTTCACTTTGAATGTATCATTATCACATGTAATCATGACCGTAGCCCTTGGAAGCTGGGGCAAATTGGGGAAGAAACAGCTAAGCATTCTGGGTTTATTACTAAGCTGTCATACAAAAACTGGGAAGGAGGAGATGGGAGGAGGGAGGGAAAGGAAGGAGCTGAAAGGAAGAATCAAGTGCAATGAATAGTTGCAATTACAAATTAGGTAATTGGGCATGGAAGAATTTGCTTTAATTTGAACGTTCTACTATGCAATCTGAATTCACTACTGCCTATTTGTGTCAATGCATCCTATTTCTTGTTCCTTAGTTGCTCTAAAAAATAATGATCTTCAGCTGGAAATAAGAAACTTTATGTGACACATCACATAGAGGAAACCATATCATACATAATCATATAATGATAACCCCTTGTGTTTTGGTTATCAGACATTTAAGAACATCTAAAAATGGAAAAATATATTCTCATATTCTGACAAAGGAATTGATGACTCTGGAAATGATGCTATAGTTGTAAACTAGAACCATTACATATGCTTAAAATTAAATAATCTTTTGATTACAGCTGTATTTTTAAATATGATTTCATAAAAAACTGTAAAAAAAAATTAGGAATACTAAAATGAAACTGCTAGAGGAAAAAGTCCTTGAAGAGTTAGAGTGACTGAAAAAACCTCCTATATTCATAACTATTGCACAAAAATATCTAGGCTTTCAATGGGATAATTCTCACCTAAATTCTCATATACTGGTAAATAAAATCAGTGTTTTCTGACAGATCTTGATTAAAGAGTGTTAGGAAGGATGACTACTACCAACAAAATGTTTTTCCCTTTAAGTTCTAATTAAATAAACTTTAAGGATGTTTTAGACAACTGCAATCGGTAGGACATATTTACTGTTTTCCCTATGGAGGGGCACTACTAAATAGATATTTGATGAGCTAATTGCTCTTAAGAGGCTATGGCCAGAACATGATGAGAGATTGCCAAAGAAAGCGCCAGCAGAACTGTGGCAGTTTAATGGTTTTCCCTTATCCACGTACTGAAATATAACTTGCTAAGAAAAACATTTAAGTCATTGTACTTTCCCTAGTGTCGCTGGTTTAAGAGTATGTGTGTTTGTGTGTGTGTTTTGGAAGGTTTGAGGAGGCTCTTTTTCCTTCTAAATAATGTGATCAATATAAACAATTACAGCACATAATTAGGCAAAAATCACAGTCCATTAAAATCTGAGATATCTGATGTTTCATACTCCGATTAAAGTAAGTGGAATTTAGGACATTGATTCTGGATATGAGAAAGTTTATTTTAATTTACACTAGATTTTGGAGAAATATGTAAAAGAAACAAGTCTGAGGGACACTGAGAATGGGTAATTGAACTATATACATATATGATTCCAACATCATTCTATGATATATCGGTAGATCGTATCACTGAACAATAAGCCATTAACATCAGGTTTAGCATCTCTCTTTCTTTGGCCGAGGAAATAAGAGCAGAAGGAACGTGTTTCTTCTATGTAGAAGTTTTGAGACAAGCACAGAGTTCACCGTGCTCTTTTTCTCTTTTATTTTTGGCAGTCTTCTAAATGATATCGTCAGCCTGAGTATGAGAGTGAAGGTGATGTGGGCAGAACTGAAGTCAACTGGCAAAGAATCTGCAACATAGACGAGACATCAACCTTTATTATAAGTTACTGCGGTTTTGAGATCCTATGTAATCACAGCATAACTATGCTTCCTGGTTAATACTGATGGTAGTATCCGTGAGGCACGTGGTGTATAATAACCAGATCATCAAATGATGAACATACTAATGCCGTCTGTTCATTAATCTACATTTGAAATAGTATACCCAAAGAAGCAGAGCCCATTACATTCCATTTATTGGGGGAATTCTAAAGTCTCATTCTAAAATCATGCATGCTGCTGTTCATTATTTCTACACATTATATAATAAAATAATTATAAATATTTAAAAATATAATTTCCTAAAACTTAAACCAGGAAAAATATAAATTAAGATGGTTTAAATTTGATGATTATATGACATGTAATAACCAAGGAAAACTAGAGATAAGTTAGGACATTGATAAATGTCTTCTATAAGGAAAGCTTTTTATAACAGATGTTCCCTGAGCATTCAAATTACATGATTATATCCAAAGCCAGCCACATTTATAATAAAAAATTTAAGTGAAGCAAAAGTTTCCCATATTATAATTATGGATTTTAAATGCCCTCGGAGTTAGCATGTACCATTTTATTCCCAGAAATTCTTCTATGCACCAAAATGTTCTCTCTATTCCTGTTTAATATGTTAACAAACAATATTTTATTTTGAAAATACTTTTAACTTGCAGTCTTGTAATAGACACAAGCAAACATAAGTATTTTTTATATAGTCATATCAGTATGTAGAGCTTTACTTTTAGCTAGATACAGACAGAAATATAGATATAGATACATGTATACACATATAGAAAAGCTATTGTGTAAGACCTGACTCAGTGTTCATGTGATCTGCTTTGGATGTAGTCCAACACATTTTAGAACTACTCACAAAATCTCCCAGCACGCACCCCACAGTGGTATAGTGGTAAAATCATAAGCATTTATATAAGAATTTTTAGAGTTATGGAATTCAAATTCTAAGAATTGGTTTACATTTTCCTAGGAAAGTCCATCTTATTCAAGAGTTAGTCACAAAGAATCCACTTGATTTCTACCACTATACCCCAAGGTCAACCTCCCCAAGGGAGTGCCAGATGAGAGAGACTATGTGCAGGCTTCTCACACTCCACATCTACTTTGTCTCAATGACTTAAATAATTGCACAGGCTTGGGGTTTAACTTATGTGCTATTCTTAGCTGTACCTCTTCCTCTTATTAGCCTCAGATCATGACAACACGCTTCAGCCGAATTGACTGTGACCATTGTAGTTGGTCTTTTGACCATCTTATTCCTAACTATTAATTGATTAACAAATGAGATCACTAGCATATTTTTGTGATTTAGTCATTTCAATACCTGGAATTTTTCCATTTGCTTTAACCTACATTAACTATGTATACAGGGTGGGGGGAGGGTGAGTATTTGAGAAAGAAGTACCAAAAAAAAAAAAAAAAACACATTTATTAAGCGTGGATAACACAGTGGTAACATTCAAGTTTGTGAAATTCCGTGATCTTGAAATTGTGCCCTGCTCATGAATTTAACTTAGTATCTGACATGGTGCTGGAAATTGTGTTGAAGATGTCAGAGAATCCTTTAGTTTTAAAGCTAACTACCCATGAATCAATTCAAGAAGGACTATATAAGAAAAATATCAGTGAAATTAATACACACAATGTTAAATATCACTGTTTTTACTCAGGGTAATAGAAAAATAAGGATTGAAGAAAAATGGAGTCTATGGTAAAGAAAGGTGACTTTTAACCTTGTCAAGTAATCTGTCCAGAATAGGAAGGAAGGGCCAGGCCAAGGCAAAGCAAGACTCTGAGCGTGGGTGGCAGGCTCGGGTTAGACAACGCCGGGGGAGGCGGAAGAGCAGGTAAGGACGGTGTGGTGACAGAGGAGGGGAGAAAAGGGAGCAGTGGTATAATCGAGGTGAGAAAAATAGGTATGATGTGAATGCACATCTTTTGCAAACTCACTTTTCTGTGAGAAAGAGGGCTGCAACTCATAGACTAATACTTGCATTAAACACGGCAGCCGGTAATGGGAAAAGAAGACGTATTTGCAAATTGTCAAGGGCGATGACTTCTTCCACCAGAATTAAGTCACAATTTTCAGGTTGTCACCCCATAGAATTATGCTAATTCTCAACAGTGTTTTCAGTTAAGTATAGTTTTGTGTTAGAAATTTTAAAGATTGAAAAAAAAAATTTTAAAGATTGCTGGCCATTTCAGGCTTCAAAATTCCACTTCCTCTCATATAATGAGTAAGTGATAAATAGGTGTGTGTGTGTGTGTGTGTGTATGCATATATATATATAAGTATATAAATAACATTGAAAAGATACATGGGAAATATAAAATTTAAGATAGAGAACAGAACAATTTCCTAAAATGTGTGCTAAATTAGAAAACGATATATACCCATTGGTTGTATAGATTTCCAATTTATTAGTTTTATATTTCAAGTGGCTGACTTTGATTTTTGTGTCTGACATGTCAGATGTAATTTCTGCCTCCAGGGATGTGTATTTTTGAAATTTCTTCATTTCTCCATTCTGCCAATTCCTTAGGCATCACATTTTTTATAAAAACTACCTCCATTCTCTTGGTGCAATTACTGATATTTGTTTTTGTTTCAGTGATTATTCCAAAAATAGATCCACTGGAAAGATAAGTGATAGGTCCAGTACAGAGCTGCCCTCGTTTTCGTAGTTGGTGGGTAGCTAACATTTGCACCTCTGTATCTCTTTCTCCAAAGTCCTCCTTCTTTCCAAGGCCCACATTTTGTCTTAAGGAGTCACCAGTAAAAACACATCAAATGTCAAGAGATGGAACAATACCAGAATCTAAACAGTTTTAAGGTTTAAACTGACTATTGTCTACTTTTAAGATTCTTAAAGTTGAGTGAGAATCACAGATTTACTCAAGGATTAATCACACATACATATCATTACAGCTACATGACATCAGGAAAAGTGTAAGAGGAGGGTCACGGGGCGAGTGAGGTGAGGAAGACTCCGGGGCACTAACGATTACCCCAGGAGGTCGTGCAGATTGCTTTAAGGCTCAGCAATCTTTCACTGTGCACAAAACAGGCTAATTTGTTCCTAAGTCCAGAAAGTCTTTGAGAAACACCACTTGATATTCTCAGACCTGGGAGGTGTACAGAACCTCACCTAAAAGTTTTGAATATTTTCTAAAACCAGGTAGGCCCTGGAGATGCTGGAATGTGACAGTAAAACTTTGACAACCTTGAGAATTCCCCTAATAAGCTAATATTTTCCCAGTACCCAAGAACGTCTGAACTAGAGATTGTCTCTTTGTTTTTTGAGGTTCTCTATAAAAATTTAATGGAAAATCTTACTTATTTACTTTAAACCTTTCAGAAATTCCTTAGACCTAACCCATACCCTACCATATGCTCAAAAAAACCTAAGGCCCAAACCTCATCCTGGTGGAGACTAGATGTAATATGAGCGTTTATTTTTTCTTGGGAAAATACATCAGAACGTGCTCATTTGAGTGAGCGTCTTTCCCACTTACTATGTGAGCATGAGCAAATTACTTACCATCTTCAGTTCTTTTTTTATTTTTCTGCAAAGCTGACATAAAAGTTTCAATCTACTTATGTAGTCAATTGGAAAGCTTTTTGAAAAACTATAAAAATAAGGTATTTTTAAGGGAGAGAAGCAGGATGTTTTAGTTATAGACTATGGGTACATATTAATAAAAAATTTCATAGGGCATGAAGGTTATTTTGGGGGTGCAAAATACATGGTGTTATTTCTAGAAACAAGAAAAGAAATTCTTTGGAAAAATACGTAATTTTAATCAGAAAATATAATTTCAAAAAATTACTCATGAATTGAAGGTTAGAATTTTTCATAGCCACGATGGGCTGTGCTTCCAATTGTTTTGAAATAAAAGTTTAACAAAAGAAGAAACTACTTTTGAATCATCATTCCTCCCTGTCTGTCACCAGCACACTTAGCTGCTTTTACAAGGGCAAAATCTTGACATAAGCCATGCTAAGCAAGATGAAGATATCCATCCTTCTTTCCTTAGAGCCAGAGGCTCTTTCAAGACCAGTGTGAAAAAACAATCGGATGTTAGGAAAGGTCAAAAGCCAGGATGAAGAGACATTCTGATTAAAAGCTTTCCCTGAAGGCAACAAGACCTTTCCCTCTTCTCTAATTCAAACATAAAGATATTTAGCTCATGCTAGTTTTCTGGTTAATTTTTCAAGAATATGGGTTGTTAGGGATCAGAATACTGCATGAGCTTCAAAAGGTTTGAAAGGCTATGGCTGGACCCAAACAGTTTAAATTGGGTCTCACTGCTAACATAGCTCTTGTTCTTTCCTTTAATTTTGCTTTTGCTTCTTTCTTAACATTTCTTCTTGACATACTTCACAGTTTTAAAAGATTCATTTTTAAGCCATATTATTTAAGACAAAGAATTTCTACAAAGACTTGTAGAAATTTCTATAAAGAACTGAATTCTTTACTTTCCAAAAAGCTAGTAATATTTTTTTAGAAATCAATGGCATTGATATATGAACCTCAAACATTTTAAAAGCTTAATTTTTATATAAGCTACTGTAATACAGAGAACCTCAGAAGATCAAGTTTTCTTTTTATATTCCTATTACTTCCTGGTCTCAGTCAGATCTGAACCACCACAAAACAGCTTGACTTGGATAATTTTTTTAATATGACACAAAAGATTCCAAACTTGAACATTGACGGAAACACAGATTTTTCACTTATGTAACATATAAAGTAAAGGCGAAAAAAGTGAAAGGACAGCATTTACAAGGATGACCCTACTTTCTCTATCTTTAGGTACATAAGGCTGCTGTCAGGCCCTGTCCCTTGTATTTGCAGGACCCAGGGCAGGGCAACAGCGGAGATCCACATACCGTACGTGTAAATAGCGTAAGTCAAAACCAAGGAAACAACAGTTTGGCAGTTTCTCAAAAATGTTTGACATACAATTTCTGTATGATCCAGCAATTCCACTGCTAAGTATATACCCCAAATAATTGAAAACAGGGACTCAACCAGATACTTCTATATCAATGTTTATAGCTGCATTATTCACAATAGCCAAGATGTGGAAGCAACCCAAGTGTCCATCAACGGATGAATGGATAAGTGAAATGGGGCACATATATGCAATGGAATATTAGTCACCCATAAAAAAGAGTGAAATTCTGGTACATGCTGTGACATGGATTAACCTTTAAAACACTGTGCTGTGTGAAAGAATCCAGACACAAAAGGAAAAATATTCCATAATTCCACTTTCAGGAGATATCTAGAATAGGCAACAAATACCTTAGACCAGGAAAAAAAGAAGAAAAAAAAATAGAATAGACAAATTTATAAAGACATAGAAAAGAATAATGGTTACCAAGAGTTGAGGGAAAGGGATAATGGGAAGTTAGTGTTTAATAAGCGTAGGGTGTTTGTTTGCAATGATGGAAAATTTCTGGAAATACGTAGTGGTGAGGGTTGCACAACATTGGGAATGAGGGTAATACCACTGAATTATATGCTTAAAAATGATAAAAATGGTAAATTTTATGTATGTTTTATATATAATTGATGTATATTTTATATATATATTTATATTTTAGGTATTTTTTTGCCACATGAAAATATTTTGTAAAAAAAAGGAATCTGTTAAGAAAGTTATATCCTATTTTTCTATCTTGACAATTATATTTTTTGGTAAAGTGTGAATTTAGGCTTGATGGATTTCTCTGTCTCCCAAATAGAATATGGTAGTATAAGCAGGACAGCCTGCTATTCCACACATGCAAAAACACACACACACGCACACCTACAGTCAATTGTCTGCTTTTCTTGCCCTGGCCCCTGCCACACATCTTATGGGGGCCCTATGGTCATCTATATTGGCCCTGCGATCTAGTGACATCCTTAGCCTTTTAATGCAGAGAAGCACATAGTGGTGATGGTGTGGTGACCTCAAGAGGATGAGTCCAGGCAAGCGAGCTGCTCTTTTTTATAGAATGTCTTTTTTTTTTTTTCCCTTTGGGTAGATACCCAGTAGTGGGATTGCTGGATCAAATGGTAACTCTCCTGGTAGCTCTTTAAGGTGTCTCCATATTGCTTTCCACAGAGGTTGCACTAGTTTGCAGTCCCACCACCAGCATGTGAGTGTTCCTATCTCTCCCCATCCACGCTAACATTTTTGGTTTGCGGACTTGTTGGTAAAAGCCATTCTCACCAAATTTAAGTGATATATGTGATATATCATTGTGGTTTTAATTTGCATTTCCCTGATAATTAGAGACACTCATGTACACATTTAATAGTAATATTCATCGGGTGTCGAACAGGTGGGAGGAGGGAAGAGGGGATGGCTATATTCACACCTAATGGGTGCAGTGTGCACCCTCTGGGGGATGGGCACACTTGAAGCTCTGATTCGGGTGGGGCAAAGGCAATATATGTAACCTAAACATTTGTACCCCTTTAATATGCTGAAATTAAAAAAAAGTCATAAGTAAAAAAGAGCCACTCTTGCTAATGAGCTCCAGACCACACGGAAAGAAATGCCAAGAGCATCTCACAGAAGGCATAGGCTAATTGTGTGCATGTTCCCTTGGCCTGTTGGTGTCCCTGGACTTCTTGCCTGACATCAGGGTGTTGGAGGATTGTTCACAGGAGGCTCAGAGTGGGGGCCTTCCACAGCAGGGGGTCCAGGATATGTTTCTCTCCTCCTGAGTTCCATGGGCAGAACTAGGTTCTGGGATTGAGTCACAGGCTGTTCATTCAGGGTCACTGAATGCATCGATGAGAGGGCACTTGACCAGTTCAAAGAAAAAGATAAATGTCTGATCTACACTTTACACAAGAAAGATCTCTGGGCTCACACACCAGTTTCAGGTCTTTTCTATTTTAGGAAATAGCTGTGGTGTTAATCCATGTAGAGTTATCACCACAAGCCTCTGCTGCACGCAACCTTTTGACATCCAGATTGGTTTGTTTAAACACTTTGCTGAAGCTGCTCAGCCACTTCTCTCAAATGCTGACTAACTTAAGCACAGACAGACAATCCAAAAAATCTATCTTGGGGTCTCTGAGTGGAATATTGCCTTTGATAAACAACTGCTACATATTTTTAATTTGCACTATCCTTTTCTCTGCTTAAATGCATCTTCCAATTAGTAATGGAATTTGTGTTACTTGTTAAAAAAATGTGATGGTTATTTAGAATGAATAAAGAATCACAGATTTTTCCTCTCTTCCTAAAAACAAGAAGCAAAACTGATTCATCATGTTTTGATGGCTGTGCCATGACACATACCCACTTGTCCTCTTCCCAGCTTAATAAAATGCATGCTTATTGCAATTCTGTCATTTCTTTGGCAGATCTACGAGACCTGCAAATAGAGTTTAGATGTACTGCTTTTGTGTCCTCTTTGAATTGTGCAAGTATATCCAGATCTTCCTCTGGTAAATGTATTTAGTGGCTTTCATACTTAGAAGATCAAGAATACTATCCTTATGACCAGAAATTCAAACTACTCACTTTTTTTTTGGTTCTTCTGATGAAACCAAGTTGCAGCCTTAAAATAATTTTGCCAACTAGATAATTGCTCTTGAGGATTAAGCTATTAACTTGATTTCTATTCTTTCTCGTTGGTTTATTTACATGCACCTATAGAAGTCATCAAACTAAACAAACACTATAGAAATAGTTGTTGCAGGCAAAAGCCATTACTGATGCTGAAATTAGTGGGCAAATGTGTGATGAAAAACACGATATATGCATAGATTTAAAATATGTTGCCCCCAAAATAGCTATAAATTGCAAAGTGAATAATGGTCACTTTATAGTGAAGGCACTTGGCAGACAACATAAAAACCCATGATCCGAGTCTATGTCTCATGTACCCCTGACATCATGTCATGAGAAAAGCATAATATCATCTCTGCAGTATATTTGAAAACTTGCATGAGCTCAATTTAATCATGTGAAAATAGCAGACAAACCCAAACTGAGGGGCATTCTACAAAATAACAGAGCAGCACTCTTTAAAAGTTTCAAGGTCACAAAAAATACAAAAAGAGTGAAGGACTGGCACAGTTTGGAGACAACAGAGGTGACATGATACACAAAGGCACTGTGGATCCTGGAGCCAGAAAAAGCACATTAGTGGTAAAACTGGAAAAATTTTAATAAAGTCTATAAATTAGTATTGTTAGCTAAAAATAGCAATAGCATTGCTATAAATGTCCTATATTACTATATTCTATATTGTATATTATATATGTTAGTAATATCATTTTATTATTAATAAATGATTCTGTTTGTTAATAATAATAGCTATTAGTTATTATAGCTAGCTATAGTGTGATTAGTAATATTTAGTTAATTAGTTCATAGTAAATGCTAATTTTCTGATTTTGATAAATCTACTATGGTTATGGAAGATGTTAACATTAAGTGAATCTGGATGAAAAGGTATATGTGATTAACTGTGCATCTTGGTAAATTCACTAAAAATTATTTAATTGTACATTTAACATGGAGTAAAGGCGTGATATGTAAAGTATACTTCAATAAAGAAAAAAAAAGAACAGGCTACAAAAACAGAACAGAAATGCAACAGCAAAATCTAAAACTGGTATATCATTTTGGCTGCTCAAGGTCCCCAATCCCTCTTCCTAGACTTCCTAGTAAAATGACTCATGTACTGCTAAAAAAAAAAAAAAAGGTATATGAAAAGAATCTATGATTTTTACAACTTTTCTCTAAGTCTAAATTCATTTCAAAATAAAAGGTTGGAAAAAAAAAGCCAGACATATTCACCACACACCTTTTGTCCTTCGCCCTTCTTCCGTCTGTCTAGAATGCAGGCTTGACGCTGCAGGTGGAGCAGCATAAGGTACCAAGGACAAGGACAAGGATGATTGTGCAGCAACAGAGAGAGGCCTGAGCCCCTGACGGCTTGCAGATCCGCAGCTGCCGCAGGCCTGTCTCCAACTTCTTGTCATACGGGAAAAAACAAACAAACAAAAAGCCCAAAACCTAGGTATTTGACCAAGCCACTGAAAATAATATGACAAAAAATTCTGATTCTTTAACATCATTATTTGAAAATTAAAACATTTCCTTAGAAAGTTATTGTTCTTTATGTTTAAAGCAAAATCTATGAATGCAGTATAATTTAACAATCAGAGATTTGCATGTTTCTTTTTCTACAGGAATTTTCACAGTAGCAGGTCTGCCTATGTTGGAAGTCACAAAACGGAATGTCCTCCACACATATTTGTATATCACATCCATGACAAAACAGTACTGACAGTGCACTGTTACTATCATCTGATCAACTTTACATTCATGCAGCAGCTTACATTTTACAAATATTTCACAGGCATCATCTTATTGAATAGCACCAATAATAGGTATTGTTATTTTCATTTGTGGAGAAAACTGATGTTAGGAGAGGCTTAACTACTCAAGAGCATAGGCTACCGTGGCTGTATGAGAGCAGGCTTACAAAATGACTCACTTCCAATGAACAGAAGGTATAGAAACGGTGATGTGTGACTTCTAAGACTAGGTCATAAAAGGCACTACAGTTGTCTTCTTGCCTTCTCTTTCTTCCATCACTTGTCCTGGGGGAAGCCAGCTGCCAGTGAAGAGTGAATATCCTCTGCCAACACCATGTGAATAAGGTATCTGTGATGCTGACACTCCAGGCCCAATCATCCCTGTAGATGGCCACAGCCCTGCCTGACATCTTGATTATAATCACATGAAAGACTCCAAGTGAGAACCATCCAGCTTAACCATTCACAAATTCTTAACCCATAGAACCTCTAAGTGATAACAAATACCTGTTGCTGTTTTAAGCCATTAAGTTTAGGGATAATTTGTTACGCAGCAATAGATAACTAATACAGCTGCAAAAGCTAAGGCTGGATTGACACCCAACTTTTGAGATCCAGAGTTCTTTTGACTGTATTACTGATCATTTCTTCATGACAAACTATAAGCCAGTTTATTATTTTGCTGTTAATATGAGCAATCCCGATATAAATGTACCTTTGTAATCAGCATTCTCAGTAATAGGAGGCATTTGCCATTTTGCAGTTATTTTCTATCACTGCTCCAGTGCACAGGCCCCGATGGATGATGTAATATTTAATGGTTAATAGGAAGAAGAGGTAGAGAAATTTTCTTGTGTAACAGAATCCATGAAATATTCATAGAATAAATCATGGAAGTGTCTTAGGATATACTTTATTTATATAATATGTAAATAAGAAAGATTTTGTCCCTCCTAGGATTTATAACTGTAATAGTCATATCACTATAGAAGAGGTAACTAAATTAAAGTAGCTCTACTTAGATACTCTATTGCTATGTAATTATTAAATTTTATATTAATTGTGTTTGTCTATATGTTTTCTTTAACAAGATGAGTAGGATTTAACAGAGTAGATATCAGTACAAAAGGGCATATCATGCACACATACTATTATGATGGGTATGGCATTTTTTCATTATAGTTATGAAATGACTAAATTTTATTATTTTGACACAACCACATATGTGTGTGTGCACATGTGTGCACACACATTCGTTCTAGCCCCAAATGCAGATGTTTTGATGCTCTTTCTCTCCTAAGTCCAAAAATGGAAGCAAAGGCAGCAAAATGCCTGGAACAACTTTAAGGAAACTTCAATAAAAGAATGATGCATGGCTTGCAGGTTTTGAAGCTCTACCCCATGTGTTTTCATCTTAGAAGAAGTCACTCCTACTGTCCCATACCATCTCCAACAAAGGCCAGATTCTCTGTGGAAATAGCATGTCTTAGTAATGCTTTGCATGAAAATGGGCCATTCTTTTCAACAGAATTTGATGTTGCAGGTCAAATGGAAGAGAAACACCCAAGGCAGGATGAGTAGCTGTCTGCCACTGTCCCGCTCTGGTAATGCTGCTCTTGTTCCTCCTAATTTGAGCTCAACTGAGATGCTAATCACTTAAGTATGTGTCTGTGCCTGCCTGAGTTTCCTCAGTCAAATGTGGCCAACAACTGACTCCTTTTTTTCTCCCTAAATACATCTTCCTTCAGTCTCCTGCTGTGCAGTGTTTCCACTTGAAAAACAGGAATAGCTCAGAGGTTGGCAGAAAGCTTTCTCCTGGTGTTCAAAAAACTTCATACTGGGTTTCACTAGGGAAAAAAAAGGGAATGTGTAAAATAATTTAAATAGAAATTGTTTGCATGCATTCTTTTTGTGGGGTATCTACACAATTGTCTTTAGAACTGTAATAATTATTATGTACATTTGCTAATTATATTCCTCTGTGGATTATATATTACATAAACAATTCAAACCTCAAGGATAGACATTAATAAAACACATTTGACTAGAAAAACAAAAGAATAGGCAATTTTAAGAATCAGGAAGTGAGGATTTCCAGTTTCATCTCTGACACATGAAAGCTTGGACTTCATCATTCCTGTCTGTCTTTACAACAAGAAAAAGCAGAACAAAGTGAAAATCAATGAATTTTATTGGATGCATCAAAGAAGAGAAGTTACAGGATAAAGTACCACCACATCCAGAAGACATAGCTGAGATCTGCTTACCCAAAGTAATAAGTGAATATAACAAAGTTACAGTATGCAAGGCCAATATAAAAATGTCCATGACTTTCTTATATATGAAAGGCAAATATTTGGAACTTAAACTTTACCATTTATAATAGCATTCAATAAGTGAAATACTTGGATGTAAATCTAACAAAATATGTACAGAATTTGTATGTCAAAAACAGTAAAACAATGATGAAAGAAATCCAAGATCTAAATTAATGGAGAGATATTTCATGTTCATGGATTAGAAGACGTATGTACTGTTAAAATGTCTGCTCCTCCAAACCTTATCTACAGATGCAATGTAATGTCAATAAAACTTGTGGTGAGCTATCTTGTAGAGGGAGACTAACTGATTCTAAATTTCATATGAAAGCCAAAAGACCTAGAAAAATCAACAGTACTGAAGAAGAATAAGAAGAAAGTCAAAGGTCTTATTCTACCAGAATTCAAGATTTGCTATAAAGCTACAGTAATCAAGACAACATAGTATTAACCAAAGAATAAACACACAAACCAATGGACTAGAATAGGAAACCCAGATATCACTGTACACAAATAGAATCAACTGATCTTTGACAAAGGGACAAAGATATTCAGAGATAAAAGAACAGTCATTTCAACAAATGATACAGGATTAATAGGATGTCCATATGCAAAAATAAATAAATAAAATTAGAATAAGATTTCACACCTCACGCAAAAAATAATCAAAATATATCACAAATGCATGCAAAATACAAACTGTAAAACTTCTAGACAAAAAAATAAAAGAACATTTGTATGACCTCGGGTTTAGTGATGAGTTTGTAAATACAATACAAATAGCATAATTGATAAAAAATAGATGTGTTGGACATTATTAAAATTAAAAACTTATGCTGTATGAAATAAATTGTTAGAAGGATAAAAAGACAATGCACATATGAAGAAAATATTGCAAAGCACATATCTAATAAATGACTTATACATAAAATCTACAAAAACTTTTAAAACTCACTCCAAAGAATAACAATTAAAAATAGGCAAAAGACCTGAACACCTCACTGAAGAAGACAAATTGTAAATAGCCATATAGAAATACCCAGCATCATTTGTCACTGGGAAATGCAAACCAAAACAATGAGATATCAATACACATCTATTAAATGTCAATCCCCTTCCACAAAGTAACTGACAATATTAATTGCTGACAAGAATGTGGAGTAACGTAAACTCTAATTCATTGATGATCAAAATTCAAAATGGTACAATTTCTTTGGAAGATAATTTGACAGTTTTTTACAAAGTAAAGCATAGTCTTACCATACAATCCAGTAATCATGCTACAATGTATTTAACCAAATTATTTGAAAATTTATTTCCAAACAAAAACCAGGGTATGTAATTGTAGGAGCTTTATTTATAATTGCCTCAAACTGGAAACAACCGACATGCCCTTCAATAGGTGAATGGATAAATAAACCATGATATGTCCATGCAATGGAATATTGTTCAGTGATAACAAAAGGAATGAGCTGTGAACATGCACAAAGATCTGGATGATTCTTACATGCATATTGCTAAATGAAAGAAGTCAGTCTGTAAAAGCTACATACTTGATAAGTCCATTTATATGATATTCTAGAAAGAGCAAAACTTTGGAGACAGTAAACAAATCAGTGGTGCCAGGGCTTTTATGGGGACGGGAAGGCTGAATAAGTGAAACACAGTGGCTTCCTCTGAGCTGTGAAACTATTCTGTATAACACTGTAATGGTCGATACATGACCCTATGCATTTGTCAAAACCTTAAATAAATGGCTAATTCTAGGGCTGGATAAGGTAATATACAAGATGAGTCTGGAGCATCTTGAAGTTTCAGAGAGAAACAAAAATACTAGAAAGACAGAGTTGCAATAATGTCAAAAGAGCACAGCAGACAACAAAAAGTGTTAAATGGCCAAAGCTGGAACAATTTGAGCAAAAACAAATAAAGTAGGATTGGTTATAAGCCAAAGTACAAAAGAAATATCCATAAGTCCATATTAATATAACTAAATGATTGAAGAAATAAATAAATTGAGGAGAATGGACAACTCTCCCATGGAGACTAATTCCAAATAATTTATATTTATACTTTGCCCTTAAGGATGTGGAGTGTAATGCTCCACTCTTTAAATGTGGGCTGCTTATAGTGATTTCTTTTCAAAGAGTACAATGTGGAAATGGGGAAAAAAGTAACTTTACAGTGTAGAAACTGGACAAACACTGCCTCCACCGGTGATCAATGTTAACATCAGCGGGTGCAGGTCACGTTGACAGCACAAACCCCTGACACAATGATATGAGGAAGATGGTGCTGTACCTCTGTGCTCCTTCCCCAAAACCCCTAAATCTAGACTAATCATGATGAAACTATCAGAAAAATCCCAAGAAAAGGCCATTTTCCAAAATACCTGACCAGCGCTCCCCAAACCGTGAAGGTCATCAAAAATAAGAAAAGTCTGAGAAACTGTCACAGCCAGGAGAAACTTAAAGGGACAAGATTAGCGAAAGTTCTGTAGTATTCTGTGTAGAATCCTAGAAAAATAATACGCATATAGATAACTTAAATTTTATGTCTATATAGACGTATAGATAAACATGTATACAATTAAAATTAAGGTAAAAATTAAAGTAAAAATTAAAACTAAAAATGCAGACTTTTGTTAAAAATAATATATCAATATTGATTCATTAATTGTAATAAATATATCATGCTAATGGTATAATGTTAATAACATAGTAAGCTGGGCTAAGGTAGATGAGAGCTCTTTGTACTCTCTCTCTATGATTTTTTTTTTTTGTAAATTCAAAATTATTCTAAAATTAAATATTTATTTTTATAAAATTAGAATAAAAATAAAAATCCAGAAAATGGTATAACCATGAAAGGGAAAAATTATTAAGGAAAGGAACAGAAGAATAGGGCTTATTTTAGTAACTTTTTCTCCTTATTCTGCTCATATACAGATGATCATAGATATTCACAGTATATAAAAAATATTGAGGTACATAAGGAATATATACATTGACCAAATGATTTTTACTTATTTATAGCAACATATTGAATCAAACATGATAATTTACTTTTACAATAAATATTTTGGACTGTGTTGTCTCAGCTATTCTGATATTCATGTAGACTGCCCTTCAAGTAATGTAGGCATTTTTTGAATGGAGTATCACAGCTTTGGATAATAGTGTGTTGAGGGGGAGAAAGTTGGGGGCATGGAAAGTTCTAGTCCACATAACATTGTAGTAACAACATTACTGTGGTCTAAGTTTTTGCATGTCGATCTTAATACAACTGTATGTCTAATTGATAGAATGAAAGGATGAACTCCCCTGAGTGGTTTAATTCATAGAGCAATTCCTTTGAAAGAATGCTGAGAAACATAAGAAACTTCTATGTATTCACTAAAAGATTCAGAAAGTTGTCCTTGCAATTAATAAGTTTTATGATCAATAAAACTTGCAAGATAACTAGGGCCTACAAAAATGCAATGGCTGCAAAAATAACTGAACTTAGCTTCACATTCATAGACGTGTTTTTCCTAGAGGCAGCTGGGTTCAAGAATAAGGTTAGTGTATTTTTATTTTAGCATATTACCTCTTTATTTTAACAAATGAGAATAGGCTTTAGTCTTGGCAGCCTTCAGAAAAGACAATATTTTTCTCTCTCCTTTCAAATTGCTGTTACAGGATTCAAAAAAATAAATGCTTATACAGTTCAAACATGAGAAGTATTTCCTATTCTTGAAAATGCCTACTTCACATTGGCTCTGAATTGGTATTTATCCGCAATTGTGTTCTAGATCTTCAGAAGGTCTGACCCTGAATCAAAAGGAAACAATGATCATGTCACAAGACTTTTCAAGGTGGTGATTTGGAATGGTATATTCGTAAAAATTAAGGCAAAGTTAACTTCCCACAGGTGGCAGAGATGGGGAGCAAGTTACACACCTCAGACATGTGCACCTGGGATACAACAGGGCTCAAACTTTTTCCCTTCCCATGATGTCTTGACTGCCTCTACTACGGAGGCTGTGAGAGCTAAAACCTTGATTTTCCTCCTCCTGTGCTGTTGGGAACCGTTACTTCTGGACAATGACATGTAAGCCAAAGTCTGCACTGATGTCCCTCCTCTTTTCCTTGGCTTTCCTGCCTGAAGACCCTAAAGCAATTGCAGGAAGTTACAAAGGAACCTGGTTCTTGCTGTCATTGTCCCCAAACTGCCTACCCCTGGACTTTTTGCACAACATAAATAATTTTTTTGTGTGTTAAAACTACCACAGTAACATTTTCTGTTACCAATAGGTGAACTTAGTCTTTACTGATATGATAAGGTGAAAGCTACAGTAGATAATGATTTTTAAGTGATTAACCCTCCGTAGATCCAAATGAATACTATCTAAGATACTAAAGGAAATCATAATAGATAATATGGAAATAATTGAACAGTACTCAAAGAATTGTTTGAATGCACTAATTTAGTAATTTTGAAAGAACTTCCATGTGAAATGTGATATTCTCATCCCTGTTTTATAATTGAGCAGACTGAGTTCAAAAGATGTCTCAGTGATCTGCAAATACGTAACTGGGCTCACACAGACGGTGAGCTATAGACTTTAATTGTAACTCCGTCTGATTCAGAGGCTAAACTGCTGCAACTTTTCTAGCCCTGGCCTTCTTATGATGTGACATACTAATCCTCTTATTGTGTAATGAAATTTTATTGGAGTCTGATCACATCACAACATATATTCAACAAATTTGGAAGTAATAAATTGGTATAGTTGAAGATAGACTCAGACTTGGATATATATTACATAACAGTAATTTATTCATTAATTTACTAAATAAATACAAACTCATCACTTTACCAACTATATACTATGCATTAGGAATATAATTTGTAGAATTAGACATGGCACTACGCTCTTGAAATCTGCTGTGCAATGGTAGAGAAAAGACTTAATCACAAAATTCCATAGAAGATTACAATGTTTCATAAGTACTATTGGGGTGGTGTAATTTAGTCTTGCCTGAATCATCACAAATAAGAACCCTGACAAAATTTAAAAAATGTGATGAACTTGGATGATTACAAGTGGGAACCAAGGCAGCAAAGTAGATTTAGAGGACAAATATTATAAGTAAGAAGAAAAAAAAAATCACTTCTACAATTCCCTGGTGAGAAGTTGGGAGACACTTAAAGATATTAGTGTAGCTTGAACCAAAAAGTGAGCGATTCATGATAATACTGAGAGAAGGAGAAAAGGGTATGTACCAGCAGCCCAATAGAGCCTGTAGACCCTGGTCAGGGCTTAGATGTTTATTCTAAGAGCAATGGGTTATCATAGGGTTTGGGACTCTATCCTAAGAGCAATGGGAAATCAAATGTTTTTAATAGTGGAAAAGTTATCATATTTGCATTTGGCATATATCTATCACTCTGGTTGATATATGGAAAAAAAATGGATGGATAAGAGGATGCTTAGGGTGGTAAAAACAATGAGTAAAAATATGTCCAATGCTCTAGTCTCCCTGGTATGGTCTAGGTGACATGGTGAACGTGGTGTATACTGGTGAAGGTGGTGAAGTCAGAAGCAGACAGAGGTAAGAGATAGTCAGAAGGTAAAATCAACAGAGCTTGGTCATAAAATGAATATGATGACAGGTGAGAAAGTGTAGCGTGAGAAAGTATTGAAAGTCTTAGATTTCTGGACTTAAATAATTCAACAGAATGTGAAACCATTGCCAGAAGCAAGCAACACTGGAAGAGGAATGAGAGAGATTTGGAAAAGAAAATCATGAATTCCTTTTTGAATACAGTACACGTGAGAGGCCTTTAAGACATCTGGATGAAACGTCAAATAAGTAATTGTTAAAAGGGTTTGTGCTGGTGGAGAGTTCTGGGTTGACTATATAAATTTCCAAGAACTGATTTCAACATATTACTGTTTCATTGATCAATTAAATAAAAATTTAACATATATTTATTTTATGTTTCTATGAGAATTATGATTTTACCTCTTTGAACATTGTGTATTAACAGGTTTAGGTAAGATAAATTATCTACCAAAATGCCCAACTAATTAATGTAGAGCCAGGTAAACTGTGCTGCTGAAAAAATGCTCATCACAAACGGCTTAAGTTTATGCACCATTTTTCCTGCCTCCCAGAGACAGGTACCAAAAATGTCAATAGAAATTTAACTTTGCTCACTCTTTGTTTCTTTAACTATTTTTTTTTCCTACTGACTTTGTGTTTTATTTTGCTTTGGGATAAGACACAGCTGATCATTTATTCATCATTGGAGGAAACAATCAGGAATTTGGTTTTATGATCTGACAATTGGATGATCTGTAGTAGTTTGTTGGGTAAAAGATGACATAATCTGATTTATTAGTCCTATTGTCTATTTTTTTTTTAAATTTGTAAGCTCAAATCAATAAAGAATTTCATACGCATTGGGCTCTCTTTGAGATCTAGACCAATGAATTTTTGTATCTTGGTATATATTCTTGACCTGTGGCTGAAGTGACAGGTCTGAAGCTGAGTTCTCTAATCTCACTGTGTGTCTGTAATTGAGAGAGGCCTTGACTTCTTTTTGTGGATGAAAAATTTTCCTATCTCTTTAAATTGAAGAAGTGCTGTTCCAACTAGCTTACAGAAATAAATAAACATGTAAATATAATTTTTTTTAAATTCAAAGAAAATTGAACTCCTAATACTTTAAATACACTAAATTTTTAAAGGTCATCTTCAACACTGTATTGTATACTTGAGATTTGTTAAAAGGATAGATCTTAAATGTTCTCACCACGCACAAGGAAAGGTAACCGAGGAAGATGATAGACATGTTAATTAGCTTGATTGTGGTGATTACACAATTGTACAAGAATATCACAACATCAAGTTGTATACCTTAAATAGATACAATTATTTTGTGTCAATGATACCCAAATAAAGGTGAAAAAAGTTGAAAATCTTCTTATAAAATTTCTAGTTCAGAAACATTTTAAAATTACAAGTTGTTGAATTATTTAGTGAATTACACTAATAATTTTATTTAAAAAATAATCTAATCATGCTGAGTATAATTTGACCCTACAATTCAATGTACTTTGTTTGAATTTCTCATGGTGATAATAGCTAAACTATAATTTCTAAACTTACATTGGTCTATTGATCTTAAAAACTACATTACTCCTACATAATGCTTAAAATATAGAAAATTGCATTAAATTAAATTGAATTGTTATTGTGATAAACTTTATATCACCTGTAGCTATGTGTTGTAATGTGACAGCTTGAATTTATTTTCAACTTCTTTAGGTTACTTAAGACCTGGGCTAATATTAAATTGACTTAAAAACTAGGTAATTCCTAGAAACCAAAATGATTTCTAATTAAGACATAACAGTGAAGCCTTGATTATTAAATACAAAATGAACTTTCTGTATTTTTGCTTGTTATTTTCATATGCTGTTTCGAAGCCTATATCTTTGGCTACATCTATGTCAATGAGCATATTCATTTTTGCCATGGCAAGCCAGGGTAGAGGAAAGGATGCAACTGCCACAGGTGTGTGTTCTGTGTTAAGGACCTTTCATAGTATGCTAAACAGTACTGTGTGACATCAGTTCTCCATTATCCACTCTCTAGCCCAGTTTTTCTGTGAAATCAGCATAATGGATATGGATGATTGAGACTATACTAGGAATAATAGAGTCAGAGAAACACAAGTGTGTATTTTTATTTAATTTTTTAATTTTTATGGATATTTAATAGTTGTATTTGTGATATTTTAATATAAGCATACAGTGTGCAGTGATCAAATCAGTTTGTATGTTTTTGTCTCTCAAGAAAAAGGAGCAGGATTTTTTTTTTTTTTTTAATTTCAGAGTATTACCAGGGTATAAATGCTTTGGTTACATAAATTGTCTTTGCACTGCCCAAGTCAGAGCTACAGGGGAGCAGGGTTTTTTTTTTTTTTGAACAAAATAATAAATTTTCCAGAATATGAAAGAGCACAGAGAAGAACAAAACTTGGAAATTGAATTTTGACTTGGCTTATAATACCTGAGTTTGAAACAAAACTAAAATATTTTAAAGTTTTACCTTTTGTATAATAAAAATTCTCATAATAGATAATAGAAAATCTATATCCTACTTCAATATTTTTCTGTGTTGACTTTAATATACCTGATTATTTAAAATAATAAAACATTTTCCGGCTTTTAAAAGAGACTTTGATTATTTACAGTTGTAGAATCTTCTATTTTAAAATATTTGAATGTCATTAGGATTAATTAACCAGCCATTGTTTTTTAGGTACCCATGATCTTATCTTAAACACATGCCCAATCTCCTCTGATAATTTTTTAGATTTTTGACTTTCTAAGATTGTATAATAAATTAAGAAAATTTAATGAAATGTTTGCATATCTTTTATACTTAAAACAATTTTTTGAGATTTCACAGAGACTTGTTCTTTTACCTTATAAAAGCAGAGATGCTGGAAATAATTATGCTTTTTCATGCGCTCGGTATTTTTTAACTTACCTCGACACTAGCTGAGAGCTGCGTGGCAAGAGCTGTTACATCAGAAGAGATCGCCAGCCCTTGCTGGACACATTTGAATAGGAAAATATTCAGTCTCCTCTGCCACCATAACAAAATACCACAGTCTGGGTGGCGTAAGAGGAACTTATTTTCTTGCGGTTCTAGAGGCTGGAAGTCCTAGAACAAGGTGCTGGCAACGTTGGTGTCTGGCGAGGCCTCTTGGCTTGCCCTGCAGACAGCTGCCTTCTCCCCACCTCCTCACTCCTAGTGTCTCTTCCTCTTTCCATAAGGATATCAGTTGTATTGGATTAGCGCCCCCCCGTGATCTCATTTAACTTTTAATTACTTCCTTAAAGGTCCTATCTCCATATATAATTATATTAGTTGTTGGGACCTCAAAATATGAATTGCAAGGGACAAAATCCCATTCATATCAATTATCAATAGATACACCACTTCAGAAACTGTACACTTTCTTGGAAGGCCCTAGAGATTTGCCAGTGCTCTGGCTGTCCATGATACAGGCTTAGCATGGAAGAAACATTACCAAACTCATAAAATTGTTGTGCGGTTTGGCTCAATGGAGAATTCACCTCTTCTCTGTTCTGATATTTTTGGTTGTTATAACACGTTGCCTACAATCATTCAGTCTTTGTCATCTACAGGTAGTTTCTCGTTATTCTGATGTTCACCTAAAGACTCTGATATAAGCTTCGCACCAGACTTTATATCTTTAGTGAAAGAGGGCAGTCTTAGCCTTGTGGAAATGTCTGTACAATGGGCTTTTATGTACAAGCTTCTGAGTTGATATTATTTAGCCACCTCTCAGACAATAGTGGTATACTGAGTCAGGGTTTCCAGGACATTTGATACATGATCGAGACATAGACCTCCTTAAAGGCAGTATCTGTGAGAACAAGAATTAATGACACAGGTGAGACTGATGAGAGAAATGCAAGTTTTTCGGAATATTGTTAACGTTTTTGTGTTCTAAAAGATACGTAATGAAGCCTTTTCTTTCCCTTTTGAAGCAAACCTTACCCTCAGTTTCACACACTCTACTTTCAAAAATGAAATGAAACATTTTTAAAAGGTATCTTATTCTCATTGGACTCCCCAGAAGTCAGAAGATTTCCTAATGTTTTATCAAACTGCTGTGTAGATACTTGTATAAATTTGCTAAGAATCTGTCTTCCTTTTTACTAGGATATAATTGGGCAATTGGATTCTGCACTCAAGACCTTACTTGGAGTCACATTTGAAAATGATTCTCATTTAATCAGGTCCGACAAGCCCACTATTAAAGAATAAGTTTGACTTTATGAAAGAATGAAAGTCTCAAAGCTGCCTTCCCAGGAAAATTGTTCAGATACCTGGCACAAAAGGTCTCAGGCTCACAGGTGTTAACAAAGGTCACTTCCTGGTACATCTTGCACCTTAGCCAATACAAAGATTTCACCCAAATGCAGGAAATGCAGATGAAATCTAGTGGAGAGGGTTTCTAATGCTTGGTTTTCTGGTCTTGGGATAGCAAATAATAAAGATTTTTAAAAGTCCAATTTAAGATTCCTTGTAAAAATACTCACAGTGATAAGTTCATCTCCTGGCCTTAGTAGTAGCTTAATAATTCATTGATTTAGAACTACCAAGTGAACTCAAGGATATTCATATGGTTACTTTAAATCAGGTCAAATTTCATTAGACTGGCCTTTTTCCAATCAAGAATTATCTTTAGAGACTAATTTCATTACAAGTGGAGAAACTGTCAGGAAATGGGCAAAAGAAATTACTAGATGTTTTTTCAGTGAAATGCTGGGAGTTATCCCAGCAGAACCTCTAGGTGATTATCTTATTCTGTAGAAGAGTACATTTTTGGTTGCTTTTTAATGGGTTATTTTACAATTCAGTAGAGACAGAACTTAATTTTGTAAAAACAAAAATGATAGTAATACAAATGTTTTCTTTCCTAGACATGCAAATAATTACTGTTGTTAAAAAGCAAACTGAGGCACAATAAAATTTTAAAGAGTTTTTCTGAACAAAGGAAAATTCATGAATCCGGAAGCTTCAAGCCAGAAGCAATTGAGGAGCTCCACTGTGTTAACGCAAGGGGGGAGGGTTTTACAAAAAGACACAGAAGCAAAACGTGGAATACTTTCGATTGGTTACAGTTACACAGTTGCTTTACTTGGTCTATCCTGTTAGAAAGTCCTTCGATATGTAAGTTTGTTGGCTACTTTGATTGCCTGAGTTTACATTCTGTTTTTCTTTAATACAGACGTTTACAACAAACAGCTCAAGTTAAGTTTCACTCATATTTGCCAATCAAACAAGGTTGAGGTCACTCATGAGACCTAACTGGTTTCATCTGCTTGGGGATTCTTCAGATCTGGTCTCTATTTTAACTGACATTACAGTTCACGGCAATTCAAACGCATCCTGTCTCCTGCAGCACATATGTCTCGTATGTTACACTACAACTTATTTCTTTCCTCAATATGTCTCCACAGAGAGCAGCAGTAGTCAGAATCGTAGAAGGGAAACAAGATCATGGTAGTAAGAACGCCAGAAAGAGGGAGTGCTTCACGGAAGATGAAGGGTTAACTGCTCACCTGTTCTTGAGCTCCCGAGAGGTGAAATGGGAGGAGGGGAGAAAAATACCTCCAGAGATGTTTCAGCAGAGTGAAAGGGCAGAGGGAGATTGGTGAACATTGAGGAGAGACTAAAAGCAAATGTTGGCAACAAGTATTGACAGCTGTCATATAATAAAAAATGTAATTGGTCTTTGTCTCCAGCTCCTGGCACAGAGCTAATCAAAACCCTTGGGATTTCCTGATTGATAGGAGTGTCTTTTATTATTCATAACAGACCCCTTCTACCACACCCGTGTTTATGCTAATGAGGTGACTTAGGGTGGGGCCCTAGACAGCTGCAGGATAGGGCTGATCACCCCAAAGACCAGAGTGATGATTAGAGGCTGAGAACATTCAGCCACACCCCTCAGACTCCAGGGAGAGGAGAGGTGCTGGAGATTGTGTTATAAAAACTCTTGGACAAATTCGGGGGAGCTTCTGAGCTGGCAAACGCACGGATGTTTGGGGAAGGTGGCGTATGCAGAGTGTACCTGGATGCTCTCATTCACCCCACCACGCTGGTCCTGGGTCTCTCTCCCACTGCACTGGTCCTGAGTCGTGTCCTTTATAATAAACCAATAATTATTAAGTATAGTGTTTTCCTGAATTCTGTGAGTTGCTCTCATAGAGTAGGAGGTCGTGGGAACCCCTGCCTTTGTACTCGGCCTTGCAGAAGTGTGGCTAACCCAGGCACTCTTTCTGTAGCTGGCGTGTGAAATGGGGACAATCTCCAGTTAATGAGCCCTTGTCTTGTGTTGTTTTCTCTAACTCTGGGTAGTCAGAACTGAATTGAACTGGTGCACGCCCAGTTGGTGTCAGAGTATTGGTTGGTGTTGAAAACAAACACATAACAGCTTTTGAGAAGTTTGGTTTTCACAAAGAGACAATGATATGGAAGTAGTGGAATAGGGATACGTGTATAAACCAATGATATCTTGTGTTTTTTGTCTTTTTTAAAGGACTTTGATGGGTTTTCTGTACTTGATCCTCATGAGAATCCTGTAACGTAGTGGGCAATGACACTGTTATTCCCAGATTACAGAAAAGAGCTGTGCCAGGAAGCTAAGTAACGTGTTAGAAGATACATAACTATTTGACGATGGATCTGGACCATTAATCCCAATCTCCAGCTGATTTCAAGGTTCCCTTTTGGCTCTAAAAGTGTAAGCCCTGAAAACTCCCAATTTAAATTCAAAAATCAATTTAAAATATAGAATCAGAGAGATCTGCCTCAGCAGTGAGGAATATACTTTGAAAGACCAATAAAGGAAGTTTGTTTTTATGACACTGAGATCATCGCAAAGTCCATATAAAATGAGTCATTAGTTCCAGTGTATGCTGGGCTGAGCAGACCTCACGGGAAGAATCTATTCTCAGAGCCTCCGGAAAAGGACATGGACAAAGTCATCGGAATCAGAGGAGAGGATTGGAAGGGCATGCAACCTGGACACGCAGGCACATGGGAAAGAGCACAGAGCAAGAGAAAATTTAGGGGATTATAATAATTGCTTTTAAAAATGAAAAAGACTATTACCTAGGAAAAGAATATATTTGGTTTCTGTTATTCTAGTGGGCAAAACATGTATCGATTGATTCGAATCAATATAAAAAATGATTTTTCTGACAACCATAATGTGCATTAGAGAAATGGACTGCCTAGGAGTGAGTGAGGTCTCTATCCTGGGAGATGACAGTCAAGGTGACTTTGGTTGATAAAGTGTGAGAAACAGCATAGTGGCTACTTATATATATCTTGTAATTTTATACTACAATCATTCCTAACTTTTATACGCTGATTCTATGAAAGGTAATTAAGGACTGTAAGCATTAAAAGAAAGGAATTTAAGTTAATCATTCAACTTTGAATTCCATAAATCAAATCAAAAAAATATACCTTGGGAAGGTAAGGCGCAGTTTAAACTATTTCTGTTTCTTGGGAAATGACAAAGATATTTGCTGAAAAACATTTGATGGATTTTGTGCCGAAAAACAAAGTGAGACAGGTTCTTCCACTTGCCTTTCATTTTGCTTAATAAAAATATTTTTGCGGTGGTTCAATATTTACATGTTCAGCATTGTTTGTGTATAGAAGATGGAGCTTCAGCTGGGAAGGCAGGAGAGACATAAGCAGTCGCCCAAGTTTTATTTGACTTAAGTAAAAATGCTAAAATATAAGAACATAGTAACCCTTTCTGCATAGTGGCAATAAAATGGCTTTATTGGAACATTACCAATGCAATAACTTTTAAAGTATTTTTAATTTTTAGACTCAAACTTTGACCTGTTGAAGAGAGGCTAATGATCAATTAAAAGTGAAAATGAAATTAAACTAAAAGAGGAAATCTCAGGTGCAAAGAACGGGGCATGTTGTCCTTTACCAGGAATTGCAGAATCTGGGGCCTCAGAGCCAGGCAGAGTCCTAACCGGTGAACAGGGAGAGTTGCACATAGTGAACCTTGCTTCACAGACTCATCATTGCCAAAGTGTTTTTAAACCTTTTTGTAGCTTCATTCACTGGATTGGATTAAAAAACAATTTGATTGGAATTTCCTTTTTGGATCATAAAACTTTGCATCCTATGCCTTTCCCGTATATTGGTGATAGATCTCACTATGTTTATTTTATAATAATGCTCAAAATTGTATGCTTTTGACATATTGGCTTAAAATATCTGCAATAAAATACGCTCTCACTTTTGGTCTATTATTCATTTTTTAAATTTTTGACAGAGACATGGGTACAAAAAAAAATTCGATTTTCTCTAAACTATAAGACAAACAACAGTGCAAGTCAAGGAAAATTGGAAATGTCCTGTGGTCCGTCTCAGAGCCTAGGAGCTGGCAGGGAACAGAGAGCTGGAGAGCATGCCGGCCTTCAGGAGAAAGCCTCTCCATGGCTTTCGGCTGCTGTCAGGACGGACAGGCATGGACCTATTTTGAAAAGAGAGGCAAGCTCTCCAGATTTTTGTGGAAAATCACCTGCTTTTTTAACTGTAAGCAATTGAAACAACGAAAATAGTAATAACCGCACTGTACTGGCAAAGCTTCCCAGCCTGGTCATTTTTATAAAATTTGCCTATAGTTTTTGGTGTAGACTGCTTAGGTTATGTTAAATTGCTAAATGTATAAACATTAAAATGGATTGTTTCCCATATCTTGTTATTATATTATCTAAATTTATTAGAATAATGAATTTGTATGACTCAGAAAGAAATAAACTTTACATTTTTTAAACATTTTTATTCAACTGGGAAACTTTGTCAATTTAGGTGGGAGCTTAATAAGTGTTTGTGCTCATTAATTTTAGTACATTTTAATGGCATATAAGATTTATCATTAGTACTCATTTGTTTTCTTTGAAAAATATGTACTTAAGCCTCTTCTCTCACCAAGTTAAGACTAATAGGTAAATTTTTATGATAATTCAAAGATTTAATGTCAGTTATAAAATTAGGGTTCTTTTTTTTCTTTATGAAGAATTAGGTAATAGAAGGTTTTAAAAGGACCAAATTTGTTTATAAACTATAGGTTGAAGTGCAGCATCAGAATATTTTGAACTAAAGGAAACCTTAGAGAGAAACTCTTTGCACAATGTTATTTGACAGATGAATACAATGAAAAACATAATGTTGAACAATAAACCATGGAGCAATAATAGGAATAAAATCCTGTTTTTGCATTAAATTCTAATAATATTTATTTCTTTAACCTAATGCTCCTTTTTGATAGCATTATCACAGAGATATCATTACCATCTAGAAATTGACAGGCTTTCAGATTTTATCTATAATTCTTCTTTTTCCTACCACCCTTTAATCTCTCTTCTAGAAGTGGCATTAATATATAATGTGTGTGTGTGTGCATGTGTGCAGGTGTGTGTAAGAGAATTTGTATGTGCACATCATTTCACATCTTTATTTTTTAAAGCACATTAATGTAATTTTAAAATACTTTGTTTCCCTTCCTTCTTCTGTAATCTTTACAGCCCCACCCCCAAAAAAACGCTCCCACAAATGAGTTCTAACTCTTTAAAAAATTGGAGGAGCAAAACTGTCCAGGGAAATATTCCAAAGCCTAACCCTTGATCAACTCAATTAGCATCATTCAACTATATGACATATTTTATGAATGTAGAAATATCATTCATTTTACAAAGAAAACTTCCTTTAATAAGAATTTTTCTGATTTTTCCCAATATATTTTACAATTTGATAATTTATTTAAGGAATTTTACATAATCAATTTTAAAAATGGTTAAGGGATAAATGTATTTAATTTACAATGAGAATAGTTTGTTGGTTACGAAAATACCCTACAAAATGTTGCCATCAACAAGACCAAAAACTTCCACTCCACAATGGAATTAATTTGGTTTTCTGAGATTTTTTTAGTGCCTAGATCTCAAATCTGATTTGATGGACATCATAGAAATTGTTAATATATGAACAAATACTAGGTTGTTAAATATAAAATGTCCAATTTCCTTAAGTGCCTTAGTAAGTTTGACAGTTGATATCTCTGACATTTCACTTTGACACTTTTTTAGTTTTATTTTTATTGTGAAGATACATCTGTAGTCTTTCAAATGCATGTTTTGGCTTATGATTGTCTTTCAAAAAAATTTTTAGAGCAATTTTTGTGAAACCATGGGTAAGTAAAAAATTTGTGTTATTTTCGACTATGAGTTCCTTCACGGAACCAATGCAGCGCAGACAGCTTGAAATATTAACAAAGTGTTTGGGAAGGATGTGGTTAATGAATGCACAATAGGTCAATGGTGTCAGAAGGTCTGTTCTGATGATTTTAATTTTGAAAATGAGCCACATGGGTGACCTGAGACCAAGGTGGATAATGATGAGCTGAAAGCTGTTGTGGAAGTGAATCCATCTCAACATATGTGTGAATGAGCAGCAAGGCTTGACGTTACTATTCAAACAGTACTGGACCATCAGAAATAAATCGGCAAGGTAAAGAAGCTGGATAGATGAGTTCCACATGAAGTAAATGAGCTTCAGAAGAGAAATAATCTTGAGGCTTGCCTTTCTTTGCTGTCATGACATAAAGGGGAACCATTTCTACACTGTATTGTTATGCATGGTGAAAATAGATTCTTTTTGATAATCACAAGTATTCAGCACAATGGTTGGATAAAGATGAAGTACCAAAACACAGTCCAAAACCAAATATTCATCAAAAAAAGCTAATGCTGTCTAGTGGTCGAGTGCTGGTATTATCCACTACAGCTTCATGAAATCTGGTCAATCTATTACAGCAGATATTTACTGCCACGAATTGGACAAAATGATGATGATGCGTATGATTAAGCAGCTGAGATTGGTCAGTAGAGACAAGCCAATCCTCTTGCAAAACAACGCTTGACCACATGTTGCACAAACAACGCTGCTCAAACTACAGAAACTGGACTTGGAAACTCTTTGTCATCCACCATATTCACCAGACCTCCCACCAACTGACTTCTACTTCTTCCAAACTTTGGGCACTTCTTGCAAGGAAAAATATCCCATTCTCAACAAGCTGTGGAAAACGCCTTTGTGATTTCATGGCCCCTCACTCTCCAGGCTTCTTCGCTGCTGGCATAAACAAGCTACTGTTAAGATGGCAAAACTGTGTTGATAGTTTA
Source organism: Lepilemur ruficaudatus (assembly GCA_963574885.1). Lineage (NCBI taxonomy): Eukaryota > Metazoa > Chordata > Mammalia > Primates > Lepilemuridae > Lepilemur > Lepilemur ruficaudatus. The sequence continues at coordinate 137,633 of CAUYRT010053097.1, forward strand.
GGTGCATACTTTGATTAATCGTACTGCTTTTTGTTTGAGATATAATAAACTGAACTTTTGATTTGAAATTGGACATTTCATATTTAATGACCTAATAAAAACTGGAAAGACCAACAATAGGGTGGTGGTTAAATTCTTTTCTGACTACTGACAGTTCTATGGAATTCCTTAATCAGGCATCAGGCATCAGAATAAATACTGTATGTTCCTTCATCCTTTTTTAGCTTGGTTGAATATAGATTCTAGGGATAGCATTCAATAAATTCTTACATCATTATGTCCCTATAATCTCAGGCTTAAATGTAAAATGCTGTATTTCATTTTAAAATACAGTGTATATCATTTAATTAGAATAAGACAGCCAAGGAATTAGAGATCAGTGGAACAATAGATATCAAAATAACAAATTCAAATTTGTAAAAAAAAATACAAAATGAACTATTTAACAAAATTGTTTATACTAAAAAAGTGAACCAACAAAATGTTTATTGCTAACAGGTATTAAATCAATAATGGTATATTCTGAGAAATAAAACCTTCTATTTTTATATGTTCCTTTCTTATCACCTCTCAGGCTTCATTCATTTTTAACATGTTTGAGATTATTTTCCAAAAAAATACTTTGCTGGTCAGTTGTCTAAACCTAATTCCCATCAAAGAGAATTGTGAATAATAAAGTTATCCAAGAGAAAAAGCCAAACACAGTTGATTATTAACACAACAGTTTCTCAGGTCACTGGCAATGTTGGAAGACCAGCACTGTATGCAATGTTCAGGAATTAAGTTCTCACATTTACTATCATCCAATCACAGTTGAAAGCTTGGCTAAGTGAAATAGAATTTATGAAGAATTAATTGGAGGTTATAAAATTCACCCTATCCTAGCTGTTTTGCAATGATTCCTGGATGAAGCCGGATCATATGAGAGCTATATATTGGACATCATTTAATTTCCTTTCTCTCCCCTTTTTCCAAAAAAAAAAAAAAAGGTTTTCCTACGTTGGACTTTGGAATGATGACATTGCTTTGTCAGGATGGATATTTTAAGAAATAAATATAAGATGGTTTTAAAGATGGTATTCATTATGTCACACAGTGTCCTCTTTGGAGAGTAGATTGGAGTATTATTTTCTTTAGTATTTATAGCAGGATTCTTTCATTTTCTATTGACAGGCTTGCTTTTCTCTGTGGTTTTGGTCACTGCATTTTCCAATTCCCCTGCACTGCTAAGTGTTTACAGTTTAACTTGAAGCTCCTTGTTTGTGAGGGCAGTGACTTCACAGGCAAATTTTGTGGGTTATCTTTGCTCCTGGATTTTTACGTTTTAAAATTCATTTTAACTTACCTCATCTTTCTAACTTTTTAAACAGATTTTATCTTACTTCCTCATCTGTAAGGCAAACTTATTTTTTAGGAAAGGCTGAATTTAAAGGTGTAAATACCTCAAAGTAAGAATGTGAAAGAACATGAAGACTACAAAGCCTGGAGGCCTGTGGTTTGGCCTGGTGTTTTGGAGCTGCGTGTTTTTCTTATCTGCCTGTTTTCCCTGTGATTACTGTCCAGTCAGTCACAGCTTCAGTCACACCTTAGGCTGTGTTTGGGAAGTGGAGGCTGGCAATTTACCTGATTTAATTTTATCAATGGAAACAGTCAATCTTGATAATTTAGCCTGTTAATTTAACTTTGTGTACATTGATGAAATTAACTGACATATTGCCAAATCCCTCCCCTTTTCTTTGGCTGTAAAGAATCCAAAAGGAAAGGAAAGAAAAGAGAGAGAGACAGAGAGAAAAGGGGGCAAACAGGGAGGGAGGGAGTAGAAAATTCACTTTCTTATTCAGGTTATAGATATCATTTAAGATTTTGGCAAAAAGAAAGCAGAGTTATCTAATTCTGGGGACAAAACTCAGGGGTTCCCATTTCCATTCTAGTATGTATGTATTTTTTTTGGGGGGGGGTCCCTTGATTTTTTCATAACTATTTGCTCTTAACTAAAGAACATAAAGAACTAAACAACATAAAGTCATATGACATGGATATCATTACTCCAATTTGACAGGAGATAAAGCTACTGTTAAGGTAGGCACGAGGGGTTGTGTGCGACTAGCAGGGACACAGAGGGCTAACAAGTCACGGATGTGCTCATCAGATATAGGTGTAGATTGATTCATCACTCTCAGGAAAGTCACTGTCAGTGAAAGATTTTGAAATGGGGGGAAAAACTCACTAAAAACCAACCAAAACAGAAAACCCTGAGCTTCTCATTTACTGCAGGATTTGAGGTAGACACAACTTCATAAGTTGTAGATAACTGACAGCAATTAAAATAACATTTGGTTATAGAAATGCAATTGGATTCTGTCCCAAGAAAGAAGTACTGATTCCTGGACAATCCCCCCGATTTCCATGGAAAAAGCTGGTTTTGCATCTATTTGTAAATTTATTTCCACATTCTTGATTTACCTGTAAATGTTTTTGTTTAGCATCTTGAATTTTACTTTGAACTGGTTGTAGCATCTTACTAGTGTTCTCATTAGTTAAAGAGTTAAATAAAATATTTGATGTGTTCATTTGATAGTCACATGTTCCATGATATTACCTTTTTATAAGTAGTTATTCTTTAACACCAATACATGTTGTTTTCAATAATGCTCTTCTTCATACTTATTAAATATGCTTTAGGGACATTTAATAGCATGACAGCAGAGATTTATGTTAGCCATCATTTTATAGGTATCTATGTCTTTTGTTTAAGAGCACCCAACTGTGAAGAATCAGTCAACACAATTTGATATTCTATATGTATGTATGTCATAAAAAGATACCTTAAAAACCATATTCAGTGCGTCAATGAATATGTAGGATGGGTCTTTCCATCAGTCTTATTTTAAAAACCAGTGATATTAAAGAAAATTTAAAAATTGAAATCATCATGATCACAAGTGCTTATCAGCATGCGTAAGGGAAAGAAACCTGGCAGGAGAGTGTGACTGCATGAAAGCAGAGCTTTGGTGAAACAATTAATTTTTACTTTAAATGTCAGCCTGCAAATCCCACACTTCAGAAAAGATGCGTAAATTGACACTCTGAGCAAGAATGAATGAGTTTATTCACTTCACCAATGGTGGCTATTTACAATTTTTGAAATTGTTGAGTTACAGAGTAAAAAATGTCATTGCTTGCATTATAAACCTTCTTCTGATTACTAAGAATGACCATCATTTCATACATTCTGATTATTTGTACGTCTTCATTTTGTCTCCTTATGTATTTGCTTATGTTAAAAGTCAAGACTTAACTCTTTTGTGTTCTTCCTTGAGTTGCTAACAAAAATCTAAATTTTAAGAGTACAAATTGTGTATATTGTACTGACACTGATAAAGTCTCTTGGTTATATCATTAGTCCGTTATAACCACTGGAGATAGAACATAACTAATTTTCATAAAGAAGTTTGACAATATCAACTGATTGGCTCTACAGACCCTTTTTAATAAGTTCCAGACTCTTTCCTCTTCCTGTCACCAAACTTGCCAAATTACAGCTCTTCACTTCTTCACCTGCTTTTGCACCCTGGCCCCTGTCATCTGATTTTTGCTGTCTGCACAGCACTAAAACTTCTCTCAGGAAGAAGCCTTTCATGACCTTTCAAATACGATGGGCATTTTTCTGTCCTTACATTTAAAGACTCTGCTGCCTTGGACTCCTTGGCTACAACCTTCCTGGCCTCTCATTACTCTCATCTCTTCCTTGAAAGGTCATCATCTCCCTGGGTTCCGTCTTCAGCCCACAACTCTTATGCTACTGTATCAGGCGGGAGCATGGCATGAGACAGATGGCACACCACCACTGCCTTTTAGTTAGTGAGGGAAGTTTAATGAGGGTACTATCTATGGAGGGGTAAACGGAGTTTAGGGAAATCAACTGAGGATTGTTCAAAGCTGAAGAGCAAGCAACAGTAGGGGGATTTTATCCTCCTCAGGCCTGAAGCAGCTCCGGGACCCTAGAAGGGGCTGCATGAAGACACACACCTGCTGGAGCTGTGGCCTTTGATTGAGGATGACACTCTACCTTAGGTGATCCCTTGAGCCAGCAGGGAAGTAGTTCAGGGAATAAACACCTGTTTCCACTTTCCTCTGTCTTTAATTTTCTCTTAGTGTCTCCTACAGATGGTGCTCACCAAAACCCCATGGACAAGACAGCCCATGGATACAGTCTACTCAGGCCAGTGTTCTGGGGGCCAGAGCACATGAAAGGGAAAATTTGAAGGGCAAATAGGAGACAGGAAGTGGTATAACATGTCCTCATCCATCCCTCTGTTTTCACCTATGACCTAGACAATGAGGACTTTAACACTAACTGTGGACCAGTGGTGCCCTAAGCTGGCTGCTCCTATAATCACTTCAGAAGAAGTTGTTTATTTTTTGTTTTGTTGAATAATTTAAAAAAAAAATGTCCAGTTCACACCCCAATAAATTTTATTTTAATCAATCTGAAGTTGGGTCTAAGCTTTAGTAATCTTGCAAAGTAAGTTTCCTAATGTGCAGTCAGTGCTGAGAACCAGTTTTAGGCTTAAAATCTGCATCACATTTCAAACTCGAAATCTCCACCTGGATTGCCCATAGGCATTTTAAGCTATATATGTGCAAACTAAATGTTATAGTTTTCTTAAAATGCATTTCCTTTATTATTATAATTTTAAAAATCTTCGTTGGTGACATTACTCTCCATCCAGGATCTTAAGATAATAATGCAAGATTCAAAATGCCCTAACAATTCATTGTTTGCAGTTCTCTGTACATAATAAATTCTTACTCCTTCAATTGCATTTCCCTCTTCTTTGAATAAATAAACACCTACTCTGCTCTTAGTATGCGTGCGCCATTCCAAAACTTCCATAATTATTCCTAAGGTGTCTTCAAACTTTTGTTTCAACATATTTTATACATAAGAAACATTCTTAAAAGTCTAATTAAATACCTCAGGTACTTCCCAATGAGTGATAAAACAAATTACAGCATGTAAAAAAAATAGCTGGCATTAATGTCTATTGATACTAATTATTAAATAACTTTGAAATAAATAAATTTCATACATTTGAATTTATAAAAATACTAAGAAACTATGGTTGTTAGCTTTTTATATTGTGTCCTAATGTGATTATGTGTACAACATTTGCTTTAGATAAAAAAGTTTCTGCTGCTCAAAATTTTCAAATGTCACTCTCTTGATGGTGAGATCAGGAAGGAGAAGGGAAGAGACATTGACGGGAACAGTCCTTCGGATTCTGTCTTCCAAGTAATCCTCTCCACAGCCTTCAGGGTTCTCAACGCCCCAGGGGACATCTAGGTGTTTCCGTTGCCTCTGCTTTCCTTTGGTCTGTGAAAAAGAAAATAAAAATATAAACATTGTTATAAAAAATGAGTCAAGCTTGTAATGCACCTTCCCAGCCCTGGGTTTCTGAACGAGGCATTTGATGGACAGGTCGGAGAGAACATGGAATCCTGGATTCACATTCAAACATTTGCCAATTGTTCACACTTCCCCAGAAGTCCAACATAGCAGGGGAAGCCTTAGATTTATCTAACTCTTCCGGAAACCCATACTTTAAATATGCAAATATGCGTGCATGTTTGTAAGCATATGTTTATGTTTACATATATGTTACCTATAATGCATTATGATATAATTAAATATATAAATATATGAATGATATAAATAATAAAACAATTAAGAATATGGGTTAATACGAATTGGGGAAGTAATGTGCAATTAAAAACAAAACAAAAACCTTAATTCTACTTAATTGATTTGTGAGATATCTGAAATAGTCAAAGTCATAGGAACAGAGAGTAGGATGATCTTTGCTGGAGGCTGGGGAGAGAAGGAAACGGGAAGTTGTTCAATGGGTGAAGAGTTTCAGTTTTGCAAGATGAAAAAATTCTAGAGATCTGTTGCCCAGCAATGTAAATATCATTAATAAGACTGCACTGTACACTTAAAAGTGGTTAAGATGTTAAATATTATGTTATGCATTTTACCACAACTAAAATTAATTAATTAATGAATCTTGAACCAAAAGACATCTCAGTATGTGTTTTTTTCTAAACATCTCGAGACTTGCCAAGTATTTCATTCAGTGCTACAAAAATTTCTGTATTTGTCTTCCTCTTCTATATATTTTGTTATACTTCATTTTTTATGTGTCTGTGTTCTTTCTTTAAGACTTCACATGTGTTTTTGTGTCAGAAATTATTTCTTGTTGATCATGGTAATCTCAACCCTTAGTACAGCACATGCTGCAAAGCAAAGCCGGCTCTGCAAAAATGCTCAGATTGAATGAATGAATGCATGAATGAATAAGTCAGAGTTAAAGCATCAATCAATATACCTTAGAGACTTTTAGAAACACAGTGCCTAAAATAACTATGTAATACAAGGCATATGTTAATTAGCGCCATTTAGCCATTCCACTATATATATAAATATAATGTTTTACAGGATATATATACACAATTTTATTTGTTGATTAAAAAAATAAAAAAGAAACAGTTTCTGATTGTCAGTTAATTTGACATTGTTTTATTGCTATTTTAGGTGGTATTAATGAAAATCGCCATGTAAAAACCCCAGGTGGGCCTAAAAAGACTGTTAGGTAATTAACAGATGTTACTGCAGTGTCCTGTTGTTTGTGAACGCAACCGTTTCTACAATACAATACCAAACACATGCTCCAGGCATTATCCCAGGTGATTCTGCACATCTTCCACTTGCTAATCTAATCTTCCTGTCAACCCTAAAAGGTACGCGTTATTTTCTTCATTTTTCACATGAGGAAACTGAGGCACAAGGAAGGAAAGTAACTTGTGGAACGTCACACAATCATGGAGTGAATCACTTTGAAATTTTTATGTTAACCTACAGAAAGAGCACAGTCAGCTTGATGAATTTTTCCAAGTGTAGCTAGAATCAGATCAGGAGTTAAAACATCATCATCACCCTAGAAGTTTCCCTTCTGCTCCTTCTGAGTTACACTAAGCCTTAAAGGTAACCATAGAGTAGTTTTGCTTCTATTTGAATTTTAAATAAATATTCTTATAGAGAATACAATCTTACATAGTCTGGCTTCATCCACTCAAGAAGGTCTGAGTTTCATTCATGTTGTTGGGTGTAGCAATAGTTTATTCATTTTAATTGCTGTATAAATTTCCATTCTATAGATGTAATGCAATTCACCCCTTCTACTGTTGATAGATTGACATTTGGGCTGTTTCCCATTTGGAGCCCTTCCAAATAGCGCTGCCATGAACATTTTGAACATGTCTTTTGATACACAATTTTGCTGTATAAATACCTTGGAATGAAATTATTGGGTTGTAGGAGATCTTGAAATTTACTTCAAGCTATCCATGGTGGCTCACACTTATAGTCTCAGCTACTCAGGAGCCTGAGGCAAGAAGATTGCTTGAGGTTATGAGTTCAAGACCAGCCTGGGCAACATAGTGAGACTGTCTCTAATAATAATTTTAAAAATTAGCCAGGCACAGAAGCTCAGGCTGCCTGTAGTTCCAGCTACTGGGAAGGCTGAGTTGGGAGGAATACTTGAGGCCAGGAGTTTACGACCAGCCTGGGTAATATAGTGAGATTCCATTTCTCGGAAAAAAAAAAAGTCATGTCTGTGGCATATCCTTAGGTTTTACTAAGTAAGTTATTCATTTAGTCATTTACACATTCAAGCTTTTATTTATTGTGTATATGTGTGTATGTATATATGTAGGCACATATATGAATACGTGTATGTTTGTTGATATATATACAGAGAGAGAGAAGATAGAGTTTCTTATCCTCTAGGGGCTTTGCAAGTCCTGATGATAGGTTGATAAAACCATCTGAACTTGTTTTTTACCCTCATAGAGTTTATAATCCAATAGTTTGAGTCACTGTAGTTAACCAAGAGGAAAAAACAATAACAGATTAAGAATTTCTAAATTTCCTATCATGCACAGACCCAACTGGACTAGCTATAACAAATTGAAATGACAAAAAAAAAAAAAAATCCCATCATAATTTCTTGCATTTATATAAGCTGAACTAATTTATTCCATGTACTCCCTATAAACATACCCCAAACTAGTCTTTATGTCAGAGAGGGTCCCCAGAGTAAATAACCTTTCATGACCAAGAATCTGTATATTACAGATTGCCAGTGATTCAAAGTTTAACTTTAACATCCTATGGAGCTACTATAACATATGGTGGAACATTATTACCAGTAGACCCTGGCCAAGAAGACTCACAAAGACCAGATTTAATCAGGGTTCTGTAACAGTCATTGTGCATGCTCTTTCATCACCTGTTGAAACTTTCCGGGGTTCAGTTTCCATCTGTAAAACAGTGATTGAACCAAGTGAACACTAAGGGCTTTTCTAGCTTTCACATGTCACGCTTGGGTTTATAGCTTACAGTCTGGCATTATTTGAATTATGGTGCAAAAATTCCACTTTTAGGAAAACTATTTACAATACCCTAATGTAGTCCTTTAAGAGAAAATCTGATTGGGTTCATTTTAAAATACACTGAATAATATTTTTAAAATGCAATAAATTTCTAGTAGTTTCTCTTAGTAGGTAAAAAATCCATATTTACCTTTTAGTTCATCTATTTAATATAAATAGTGAAGGTCTAATGAATCATTTCTAGGTTATCTTACTTGTCTGTTTCACTATATTGTCATTACTGAGTATAAATGGCTTAACAAATACTATAAACATTAAGTGGACAACAAAGTTCTGCCTAAAATTTTAATGACAGCTACAGCACACACACACACACACTCACACACACACATTCACACACACACACACACAAATATCATATTGAGTTCCATATCTTCAGCTCTCATAAAATATAATTTTTCTTTCATATTTTTTCTGGATGTCATCTTCACTCAGTAAAAAAACACATTTCTGAAGCATTTAGTGTGAGTTGCTATTTATGCCAGTCAATAATTCACATCATCTGCAAAAAACATGTTTATATCCTTTCTGCACCCTTTATAGATGAAAGGAAGGAATTTGTGTGCTAAAATGGCTTCATGTGCCCAAATCATGCAAATTCACTAAACCATTTCCTAAGATTTGCAGATGTGTAAATTGCATCTTTTTTTTAAAGAGTAGGTATACAACGGTATGAATCCCAAATCAGCTTTTGTCCCACCTCATAGTTCTTCTTCAAATGATGAGAACTGATTTATTATAGAGGCATTGTCAAATTCTGAATGGAGTCTAATCTTCCATTTTAATCTTTTATGAGGCAACTGGGTAAAAATAATTGCAAATGCAAAAGATGTGTGTCAGTGTATGTATGCACATACACTTACATAATAGATGCATATATGTCTCTCTAATGGGGGCCAGATCTCATGCAGCATCAGTATGACTTGAAAAAAACCTCAGGATTTGGCACCGAATAGGGGAAAAACTGTGTTTAATAAAATCCGGAAAATATAGTAAGGTTGTGCAAAGTGTCTGGTACATAGAAGACACTCAATAAAATGTTTTCTTATTCCCACAAGATCTTGGGATCACTGTCTCTTTGAGATTATAGCTGCAGAATAAAGAAGTGATGTTTTAAGTTGTTAGAGTCTCTGTGTCTGTTTTATTGCATTTATTTTTATATAATATAAATAGAATCACTCTACCCATTAGAGGGGAAATCACCTTTCCAAGTCAGAGAAGCATAACTCTATGGAAGAGAATTTATTCCACATGATATCTGTATGTCTTGGAAACAACTGTTACTTTTTTCCTCAATGAGTTTGTGGTGGCCTTTAAAAATCATGTTAGCCTTTCCTGATAGAATGCTTTGGGCTTTAAAAGCCATTCCAATGGAAAATAATAATAGCATCATGTTTGAATAAAAGCATGATAAATACTGGGCATGTTGGGGATGGATATGGATAAATTGTGACTTACTAGTAGTCATCCTGGCCAAAGCAGAAGAACACAATTCCTTTGTCTTTTCCAAAGGAAGAATCAAAGGACAATGGAAACTCTTTGAGCCCTTTTCACATTTTCTGAGCAGTTTTCTCCCAAATATCCATTTTCATTGCTCAGTAGCTTTCTGAGCCATGAATGAAATACACAAAGCTGACAAGAAGCACTGCAGTTCTCTATGTGTGACTTGAAACAAGATTTTGTTTGAACCTAGGAGAGACAGGCCTTGCTGAATGACTTGTATGAGTTTTCTGTCTGCCCTGGAGCACATGCATGCTTCTGTTTTCTGAAGGATTTCCTACCTGTCCCCAGTATGCCTAGTGGGTAGAGATCAGCAAGGAGAGATGAATGAGGCAGGGACAGAGTTGAAGTGCACCACACCGTCTCCACATGGCTTCCCTTTTCTCCTCCCAGAAACAATGCAATGTCTTGTGGATAAAAACACTGAGGTGACATTGAGGGGGCTGAATCTGCAGAACTGGGGAAAACAGGGAAGGAGGAAGTCAGGAAAAGAAAGACAGAAAGTGGGAGACAGAAAGATGCAGAGAGTTCCAAGAAACACTGAGACTCTTCCTGTAAGTTTTTCACAATGGTTCTTGGCAGCTCTCTGCTGTCACACGGAGATCCAACTGGATTGACTTCGGTATGACATGTGGAATGTAATTCTCTGTATCTTCTTGAAAACATGTAAACATGTCAATAACCAACTAATTTTAAAACCACTCATTTTCCCCCATTTTTGTTGATAGCTACAACACCCTTCTATATCAACCTTATAGCAAGGACTCATATTCTTCATTGAAAGGTATAAATTTAAATTGAAACTATATCATCTTTCCCAATGGTGTCACTCACAGTCTTCTAATTAATTAGTTGGTAAAACTATCAATAATATTCCAGTGAGACACTTTTTAGCTCTAAGAATATGCTAGTCCCCCCATATGCTAGTTCCCTCCTCATCCACAGTTTTGTTTTCTGTGGATTCTGTCACTTGTGGTCAAGCAACCTCTTTTACTCCTTTTTTTTAAATCTTTCTCTCTCGCATGTCCTGAATGACTTCTGGCCTAAGATGGAAACGTAGGGAAGTCTCCTCCAAGAATTTCTCCTCTAAAGCCCCAGTGTTACTGCTGTCTCCCCCACAGCCCTAACACTTGTATCTTCTGTTTCCCCATTTCATTATGTCTTTCCATTGCCCCTGGAGGGTTGACGGTCCCCAGAACACCAACCCATGCCCTCCTTTGGCCACCAGCGTGCCTGGGTCTCTGTGCCAGTTCCCACAGCTGAGCGATGACCACTTCCTATAGATCTCACCTTCTTTGGCCTCTGTGGATCTCAAATTCCCAAGTTCATTGTTCTCTTTTTAACTTTCCCTTACTAATTCACTGAATCTTAATACCCCGGCATGTGGGAGGCCCTATATTCTACCTGTACAAGCCAAATCACTCCGTGAAGCACCTTTGACTCTATTTTGCACATTTTGTGCTCCTGTTCTATTTGGCTAACTGTCCATATGGCCATTTTCTTGAGTGATTGATTGTCACTTTGAAACCAATGTGTTCAAAATGGAATTCATCATCTTTCTCCGAAAACTGGTTTCCCTTTTACATAATCCATTTGCATCTCTGGTATGATGTCACTGCTTTTGCAATATACTTTGGAATCATCACTTCTTATCCTCTTTTTTTTTTTTCCAAAATTTCATCCAGCGCTTTTCGTGTTTTTTGTTTAAAAAAATGATTTGTGTTGAACCATTTCTCTCTACTCCTATGCTACTACTTCATAACTAATTGCCATTGTTACACCATTTCACATCCACATTATTTACATAATTTTCATGGCAAAACCACTTTGCCTTGCCAAGCCCGCCAGTCTTCCTCCAAACCTTGCCGATGCCTTCCCTACTCAAATGCTTCAAATCTAAATCCGCTCTTTCATGAATAAAGCTTGCTTTCAGATAAGGTTGTTTTGATTCTCTGTGCTTAAAATGTTCACATCTGAAATAAACATAGCCATAGCTTTATACATGGTATGTCTTTGTGCATATATTATTTTTAAAAACCTTTTATTTTTGTTGCTGGGACACAATTTCGTATTTGTCTGCCTGATGATGATTTATCACCATAGTTCTACTTTAGGTCCTAACAAAGCTTGTCTCTTTTAGCAGTTTCTCGGTTGCTTCCTGTGAAGAAGAAAACCAGCCTGTTCATCTGTTATGTGAATCATTTTTATTCCACTATCTTCACAACCCTTTCCCTGGAACAGATGAAGAGTATTTCCCATGATTTCTTACATCAAATTACTAGACTCGAATGCAATTCAGAAGCTACCAAAATTTCTAAATGCTTTTAACTTTTTATCTTAACACAGCACAATTTGAGCCTCAGTCTATTTATAAATCAGTCCATTCTTCATCTTCCTAGTCTCCTTCCCACACCCACTAACACCAGCCCTTCATTTTCCTCAACTTTCCTCACATACCTTTGTCTGAATCCTCTGAACCATCCACTCCAACTTCTCCTTCCTCTCCCAACAATAGGAGCTGACTTCATTCTGCTCCTATCTCACTAATCACCCAGCATGACCTAAGTCTAAAATCCAAATGGACTTATGTGTATTTATTCATTTCTCTGTTGGCCCTTTTCCTATCTAAAACCCCTTAAATAAAGGTCTTTTGTAATTAATTAGTAGTAAGTAAAAGTCAAAAAGGTTCATTAGTTATTTCATTTAGTATACACCATCATACCATATTGTCATTCAATAGCTATCTTATGATATTGACAATACACTTCAGTTAATAACATTCTAGAAGATTAGCTGTAATGCAGTCAAACAAACATATCTTTGGACCCAAAAGAAAAGATATTTAAATTTAAAGAACACTGCTGGAAGCTTCTTTCAACCAAAGACAGGTAAGCAAATGTATTGCATGGAAGAATGCCCCTCCTCGACTTCCACCCCAGGCTCTGCCCTTCACATCACTTTACTTTGATATTCAGCCCAGGCAACGGATAGGGGGCACATCAACTAATGAGCCAGTTCTCCCAAGGCATATGGTATTTCCTGTTGGTAAGTTAAACATTTTTGTGAACCAAATGCTCTGAACTGGTGGTTAAATACAACTTCAGTATAGGTGTTGCTAAAAAGATGACCCACAGCCAAAAGCATCTAAATTTGTAACAGAATATGTAACAGCTTTTACTTGGCAAATTTGTCCTAGTATGAAATAATAACCAACTGGAATAATACTGACTAGATTTGCCTTTTCCTTGTTTCTTCATATTCCCACAGAGCACATTGCATCCCTATGTTGGGGAATTTAACTCCTTGCATCCTGATGGAGTTTGTTATGTGGGTCTTCTCTAACAGCAGACACCTTAGATTATTTACCTATGTTTTCCCACACACTGTGGGTGTTTAATACATGGTTTATACATGAAAGAGAAATGATGAGTATTTGTAGCTGAATTTTCTCTATAGAAACTTCTGAACTACTAGTTGTTTTATCTCATAAAAATAAACATCAGATAGTCATAGAGGGTATGACCCTCAAAACAACATTGACGTAATATTCATTGCTAGGACTTCAATCACTAATCATTATCAGATGTTATCTAAGTGTACATCAAGCCCATGTCTCTAGTTTGAGCTTGACATCATATATCCAGTTGCCTAATCTAATCCTATCTTGGATATCCTAGACATCCACAAGGGGGGTCACTAGCTTCTCTCACCTTACTCCCCCAAACACCACTGTTAGGCTGTGCTGAGTTGAGTGATTGGTGCCTCCGTCACAAAGCAACTCAGTTCTTCTCTACTACTCTATTTTTCTGTTCTCCAAGTTCCAATAATAAAAGTCTTTCCTGTGTTTGACCCTAAGGACTCATATCCTTACACTTCCACCTCTCTCACTGTCCCTATTCTAATCTAGGCCAAACTATTTCTCGTTAAAGTAATTACTCTCCTCTCTACCATCCTTCTTTCTCAATTCCAAACACTGTCTACACTGCATTCAGAGTATTAAATATTTCTGAAAATTATATAATAATTGCAACTCTCCTGCTGAAATCACTCTGTTATTAGTTTTAAAATAAGGTTCAAAACTTTAGAAATTCGTGTAACTTCATAATATGGCCCTTACCTCTCTGACTGTATTTCTTGCCTACTCAATACTTCCCCACACTCCCATTAGTCTCAAATTCTTTCAGCACCTGAAGCACGAGATGTTTCATTTCTGAATTTCCTCAAACATTGTCTCTTCTGATTGAAATCCTCTCCAGGGCAATATCCTTTTTTCATCCTAGTCAGTCTTCAGGTTTCTGCTTACATATCACTTACTGTGGAAGCTTTTCTTGATTCTTCAGGTCTGGCTCAGGACCCCTCTTAGGACCTGGTGCTTGTCCCTTCAGAGGACCCACCACACTTCCAATGCCAGTTTACTCAAAATCAGTGAATAGTGATTTCAGTGTGGTGGCTAAGTAGATATAGTTCTTGAAAGAGTCAAGAAGGAAACAATGATCACATAGCATTTTCATTTTCATACAACCTTTTGGTTTTCTTGGAATTTCTCACTGCTTTCCACTTTCTTTTTTCCTTTCTCTTTCCCTTCCTCTCTCTTTCTCCATCTGTTTCTTTCTTTCTAATATTGTCTTTTACCATAAGCATGGATTTATCACATCTCTATCTGATCGGGTAGCTTATTAGAATGTTTTCCTGTATTTATTTTTTTCCAGAGGCAATATTCCTGAGGGACTTCATCTTCTACTCCAATCCCAACAGATTCCTATGCTGCTATTACATGAGACTTACTTTTACTATTTTTCTAAGTTGTTTCTATTTTTTTTGTATCGCATGTCATACTTTTTCTCAGTTTGTGCCTCTGTTTAGCTATAGCACATCCTAAAGTAATTATCTAAGAAAATGTTGGTGTAACATAAATTTTCAGTTTTCCATATTATAAAACTATCATGATTTGAGCCTTGCGCTTGATTGAAACTGTGTTGATAGATTGAAAATCAGTTTCTCTCTAGAATTTTGAACGTATTCCTCCATTGTCTTCTAGCATTCATGGTTTCTGATAAAATTTAATATAAATTTAATATAAATTAATATAAATTTACTGAAACAATATTATACTAACAAAATAGTCTCTCAGATAGTACAAAGTATTTCTGTATACCTTTTCCTCAATTTTTCCTGATGTTAGCATGTTACATAGTCATGTTCCATTTGCCACAGCTAAGAAGTTAACATCAGCACAACATGATGAGCTAAAATACAGACTTGATTTGGGTTTTGTTAGTTGCTCATCAATGTCTTTTCTTTTTTTTTCTGTTCCAGGATCCTAGGCAGTGTACCCCATTGCATCTAATCTTTACTGCTCCTTGGTCCCCTCCAACCTGTAACAGATAGTTCTTTGGTTTTACCTTGTTTTTTATGACTGACGTTTTTGAGGAGCACTGATCAGACATTTTGTAAAATATCCTTATTTTGCCTTAGATGATGTTTACTCATGATGAGATGCGGGTTATGGTTTTGTGGGAAGAAAGTTGTAGAAGTGAAGTGTCCGTCTCTTCTAAGAAGAGTTTTAATGGAACTCTGACTCCTGTCTTTTGCAGGTGACCGGATTTCTCTTTGTGGGCATTTTCTGCACTTTCAAGTGATGTTTCCAAGTACGAGTCTTTCCATTCATTGCACCAGGTTCTCACTGAACCTTTCTCGATGTGCCCGTTTGTGCGTTCAAGCTCTGGAAAATGCTCATCTATTTTTTTTTTTTTTTTGATAAGTCCTAGTTTCTTTTATCTTTGTCCTCCCTTAATCTTATTTACACCAGCATTTATTAGCTGTTTGTTTATATAGTATCTTGAGTTGTTTTCCTTTTTTGAGGAAATTAGTCTTGAAGATAAGTTACTAAGAGAATAACTGTTACTGGTCTTTTCTCAACGTTTAAAAGGTGAAACTCACAATTATTTTTTTCCTGATCTCCACACATTCAAAACCAAAATACAGGAAAGCATAATTTCAGTTTCTTCTTTTAATAATTAAAATAAATTATTTTGTCCTATTTTTGCTCTGAATACTTCAAAGCTATGACTCATAATTTCAGCATTCTTCAACTCCTTCTGTCCCGCAGCTGACAGGGTGGGCCTCTTGCTTGTGTGCCTTGGCTTTCTCTCCACAATCCTAAAGGGACCCAAGCCAATAGTGTGGTCATTCTGACACCAGACACTGTAAGCAAAGTGTGGTCATGTTTTCTCTGGCTAATTGGGAAAAGGGACTACAGCTGACATTGACAAGATGGGTTTCGGTTACCAGCTGCTCAGCCCTGGGTCATTTTGGTTCCCATGAGGCTCCCAGCCACCAGCATGAGGTAATGTTTCCTTTGTCTTCAGTGACACTTTTCATAACCAAGTTCTAGACCATTAGATAAAAGCTAATTTTATGATTGCTATTTCCTCATTAAAGTAGATCATATGCAGAAAACATAAATTGGAGACTGTCTTCCAAATTTTCATGTTGTGGTTTACTTACTCTGGCTTCCCTAGTCAATATTGAGTTACTTCAAAAAACATTTTCAACTGAAATTCTAGAGTCTCTTTTAAGAATAAATCCATGAAATGCATACAACTTGCTAAGAAAATGAAAGATTTTTGTTCTTAGCTTTTACAAATGGAGCCACCAGCAGAGTTTTACAGCTAGTTCTAGATAATTGAGAGGCTGTTTATGCAAGTTACACACTGCCTCTACATTGTATCTTCCTCTCTTGTGCCTCCATCTATTTGTAGTGGGATCAGTATCAGTACCTCCATAATAATGGAGGAAAGGTGTTAAGTTTCCTGCTTTGGGGGAGCCTTGTTTTTAAAAAATAAAAAATGAGAGAGCTCAAACAAATGGCCACAATGATATTTTAGATTATTCTTCAATTAGAGTACCTGTCTTTCAAACATTAATGACTGCACGTGAAGTTGCCCCATATTTATTTTGTCCACTACATTTCCTTTTGGAAAAATACATGGAAAAAGAATGACCTTGTTAGTTAGCAATGATATTAGACATAATTTCAGAAACTATGGCTATTTCCTTATATTAAAAACACTTGCTGCTGATACAATATTTTTTAAATAATAGCTTATTCCGTGACACAAAGATGTAAAACCTCCTGAATATGAGGGACGTTGTACCTAAATGTCTCCAGGAAGTTGTTGCCCTCCCCTTTTATACCTCAGAAGCCAAATATGTTATTTAGTCTCAAACTTGTTCCTACTCCTTACTCACTTGCTCATTCGATTATAACACCATTCAGTCAACATCCAGACTGCACTCATTGGATACACAAGGCTCTAGGTAGTTTGAAGATTCCTTTAAGACCACAATAAACAAGCACACACCTCTGACTATGTTTGGTCATTTGGTCTATGGTGGATCTCTGGAAGGCTTTTAAAACTAAGTTAAGATGACTTATTTATTTAAAAAATGCAGGGAATTTTCATGCCTATGAATGTGCAGTGTTTATGGCAGGGGAAAACATTGGCTTTTGGAATAAGATATATCTGCCATTAAGTTTACTTCTTTTATAAATATTCAAGCCACTTTGGAAAGGTTGCCTAATTTAAAATCTCTCTTCCTATGTATAAATGGGAATATTTATACATACTCCAATGTTTATCATGAGGATATTCATTAATAATATATGAATTTAAGCACCTTGTACAGTATCTGGTATTTAGAGGTGCCCGTTTGTTTATATAAATATAAGAATAGAAAGGAATGTAAATCTCCATTCTTGATGACTAAATGACAATATAAAAATAGTTATCTATCCAGAATGCTAAGTAAAAATTAAGACTAGATTTGAAATGAAATAATCTAATAAAGAAATACCAAGTAAAATCATGTTAACCACTCACCCTTTGAATACATAGGTTTCTGAAAAGCCAAGGCAGAATTCCTATGCCTCTTAAATGATTTATACTCTGTAGGAATTAAGGTACTCAGCACTTCCTCTTGTCTTCTTTCATCTCTGCGGATACACTTGGTAAACAGTCCCATTTCCCCTTCATGCCTTCCTTTCTTCCCTTCATTGCAATAATGACCTGTAAGTACAAGAAAAATTACTGTCAGGTAAAAGCCTTTTTAATAGATCCTGCAATGAAAATTATAATTACTTTAAAGCAGTAAAATTATAATTCTAATAGGTAATACTCAGACATGTTCTTCCTAAACACTCCTTTAACTCTTCAGTGATATTTTGTGAAGCTCTGAGTTTCCCTTTTAAAGAACTGACATATAAAATATATCCACTCTCCCACTAGAGATAAGAGCCACTTTAATACAATATTTTATTATTGTAGGGATAAATAAATGAAAAGATAGATGACGTCAAGCACTCAAATTATGGGATCTCTGAAGGGCTAGATATGGAAAGACATGATTTTCCAGACCTCTCCAACATGTAGTCTATTATCACTCTATAGGATAAAATGCAAAGAAGACCCACCTCTAAGAACTAAGGCACAAAACATATTTCACTAGAGGGAACACATGGCTGTGACCTCACAGTTGGCTCTGACTGTATGTCCTATTGATACTGGGTTTTGCGGGACATGTAATAGCCAGTTTCTGGGGAGCCGGGAAGGGTCCATTGATTGCTAAATTGTGTGGAGCCAACCCTTTCATAACAATAGGAATTAAGATTTTGTCTTTAAATTTTATAATGCACCAGTCCTGTGCTAATTGCTTTGTATAGTTCATTTTATTTAATCTATTCAACAGCTTATTGTTTTGTGTATTATTATTCCTGTCACATTATAGTTGTGGAATCTGAGATTTAAAAAGTCTAAATAACTTAACTGAGAGCATATGGTTAGCACTCAGGCAGCCTAATACTGGTACCATCTCTGCATCCTGGTTTTATGCTGTCTTTTTATAGATGATTCATTTCCCTGGACATGGGATGAGATTCCCCAAGCATCTGGAATTACCCCTTTTCCACTGTAGTCTTTGAAAGAACATTGGTCTTTCCAGTAAGCCAAAATAATTTTTTTGAAAATACTTAGACTGTTACCTTTGTGATCTTATCTTGGCTACTTGAACTGTATACCTGAGGTTATCTGGTAATAATCAATTGCTTTTTAGAGCAAAATTTTACTACTATGTATGATGCAGATGATTGCATTAAATTATCTAGCTTTTAAAAACTCTGTGCCTGATTATCAAAACAGTATTTATTTTACTTCAATGCAATACTTATTGAATGCTTGCTATATGTAAGGCACAGATGCTAATGTAAGTTATAACTTATAGTTTAATAGGGTAACATATATCAGTAATATCATATATTGGAGGGAAAGGAGAAATTCTCCAGATTTGCTGGCCCAAGAGGGACAAATATTGAAGTATGACAAGGGCAAACCTGCTAGCCAAGGGAGGTGAGAGCATGCTGAAGTGAGGCACCTGCATGAGCAAAGGTGTGGGTGAGCCTGAGCCTGGTACATTACTGGAAATTTCAGGAATGCAGTATGGCTGCAATAAGTGGTACAATGAAGGCTATGGGAAAGAGGACTGGAAAGGTATTAACGAGGTGTGCTAAAGACTTAGGGCTTGTAATGGAGAGTAACTGGGTGCTTCTACATAGGAAGGCCACATGATGATGTTAAAATCTGGAAATACTCAGATGAAGGTGTGGATGAATTTGAAAGGTATGTGACATTGTTCTCCCTTGTTTTATTCCTCAGTACTCTACAGTTGTGTATATTTGGCTAAATAAAGTATTATGAAATTGGAGAATGATGAAATAGTTTCAAAAACATAGGAAAATTAAAATTACAAAAAATGATGGATGGAGCCAATAGGAGAGGAAATGTGGTTTGGAGCATCTTGCTTCCACTTCAGAAGAAATAAGTAAGGAAGTGGGAGGAGGGTGTTCGGATGGCCCCTCAATGAGGCCATTTCTGCTTCATATGTATATATAACCTAGACAGTGCATCTAGGGAGATGCACAAGGAATTTTAACAGCCACAGTTGCCAGACCTTGAGATAAGCCTCTTCTATACTGAGTACTTCTTTCCACTTCTACTGTACTTTACTACTTTGATGTAGGAGATCTATTATCTCCATCATCCATTTTGTTTATTGCAGTCTTC
Organism: Lepilemur ruficaudatus; assembly: GCA_963574885.1. Lineage (NCBI taxonomy): Eukaryota > Metazoa > Chordata > Mammalia > Primates > Lepilemuridae > Lepilemur > Lepilemur ruficaudatus. Next base: position 157,765 of record CAUYRT010053097.1, read on the forward strand.
TTTGATAGGAAGAATATTATATAGTATTTTGGCATTTTTCTTCTAGTGCTTAGTATAGTGCTTTACACACACTAGTAGGTCTATAATTACCTGCAAGTAAAAAAAAAAAAAAAATACAACCTTAAACCCAAGCTAACTCCTGAGCCAAACTCCCAGAGTAATGTGAATCTCTTCCTGTAATCTTCAGTTTCTAGTTAGAAACTGTGCCGAGTAAATGGCCGCATGAACTGAGGTCAGCAAGGTGGGAGGATGAGTACACAGATGACAGGAAGAAGCCATGGCAGGCATGAGAAAAGCCAGTATGGGGAACTTTTTATGTTGTGTCTGTAATTTCTTCCCTCTTTTAAAGAGCATGTGGCTATTTCATATTTTTTTCATATATAATTATATATATTTTTCACATATATATTTCATATATACAATTAACTTCCAAACCTCCATTTTTTGGTGTAGGCCATAAGACTGGCATTTTAATTATTTATCTTCAATACATTTTCAGTCCTATTAACAAAAGTTGCATTGAAGAGGAGAGGGGAATGAATAATATTTAAAGAAGAAGAAAAATATGAAATTTAAGTCTAAATATTTTTTCCTCTTCTTCCCATCTATTTAGCTGATTTTATCTTCATATGACCTATAGCCCTATGCTGCAAGGCAACCTTCAATAATTTTTCAAAGTTATCCAGTTCATGAAGCATTCTGCATACTCACAGTTTCCTCAAACATACCCCTCCTATACACGCACATACACACACACACACGCACATACACACACACACACACACACACACACAGACATGTGGGGGGGCAAGAGAGAGAGAGAGAGAGAGAGAGAGAGAGAGAGAGAGAGAGAGAGATTTTCCTTTTCTAAATTCCCCATGATACTGGATTGATCTTCTCTTATAATTTCTCATCACTCTCTTCCTTATTTAATTGTGTGCTACTATTATTGAGTACATGCTATGTGTTATGTATTTTAAGCATTTGAAATAATTTAGTTAATTTTACTTATCTTGTGTAACACTCTTTTCTATGAAGGCATGAAGACACAATTTATATCTGATTTTTTGAACATGATATACATACATCCTTTCAGAGAGCACACATATAATTAAATATTTGATGAGTACATGAGAATGAATAAGAGGATAAATGTCTTTAAAAGATCATTGGGTTATTACTCTCACACCAAATATTTTGTAAACGTTCAATTACAGTTATGTAGAAAGAATTACAAATTCTCCATTGGCATACATGTTGCAGCATTTACTATCTTTTTTCATTCTATCATATGCTAAAATGATATTTTCAAGCCATAATTCTGATAATTGTTTATGAAGCCAGAGTCCAAAATATTGCCATAAAAGTAGTTAAAATTTTCTTTTTGTTAACTGCTTTATTGAGAAAAAATTGATACAAACTTAATTTTACATGTTTAAAATGTACCATTTAATACATTTTGACATATGCTTACTCCCTTAATACTATTATTCCAATCAAGATAATGAACATTTCCATCATCCCCAAAAGTTTCCTCATACTCTATTGTAAATCCTCCCTCTGGTACCTTCCTGATGCTGAATCCGTCATCCCAATGGACCATAACATGGTCTATCTTGGTAAATACAACAGATGAACTTGAGAATATTATAAATTCTGTACATGTTGACAGGAGTGTTCTGTAAGTGTCAAATATTTGATTGATATAGTTGTTCAGGTCTTCTATATTCATACTGATTATCTATCAATTTTTATCAGTTATTAAAAGGGAATATTACAATATTAAAACATATTTGCAGAATTGTCTAGTTCTTTTTTCAATTCTATCAGTTTTTACTTAATTTATTTTTATTTTTTTATGGTGGTAAAAAACACATAACGTAAAATTTACCATCTTAAACCATTTTTCAAGTATAAATTCAGTAATGTTAAATATATTCACATTACTATGCAATAGATCTCCAGAATTTTTCATCTTGCAAATTTGAAAGTTTATAACCATCAAACAACTCCTCTTTTTCCCTCCCTGAAGCCCAGGTAACCACTATTCTACTTTCTGTTTCTATAAATTTGACTATTCTAGATAACTATATAAGTGGAATCATATAATATTTTTTATGTTATTTAACTGGCTTATTTCCTTACCATAATGTCCTCAAGATTCATCTATGTTGTAGCATGTGAAAGGATTTCCTTTCTTGTGAAGGATGAATAATATTGGCTATTGTGAATAGTGCTGCAATGAACTTAGGTGTGCAAATATTACTTCAGGTCCCTGCTTTCAGTTATCTTGGATAAGTACCCAAAAGTGGGTTTGCTGGATCATATTAAAGTTCTATTTTTAAGAATTTGAGGAACCTCCATATTGTTTTCCATAGTTGTTGCACCATTTTACAATGTTATGAAGAGTGCCCGAGAGCTCCAATTTCTCCACACCCTCACCAAGATTTATTTTCTGTTTTTGATTGTTTCTTTGTTTTGTTTTTGCTTTTTTTTTAATAGTAGGCATCCTAATGAGTATGGAGTGATATCTCATAGTGGTTTTGATTTGCTTTTTTCAGTGATTAGTAAGAATGTTGATTATTCATTCATATGCTTGTTTGCTATTTGTATGTCTCTTTAAGTTCTTTGCCAAGTTTTAAATTAGATTATTTAATTTTCTCTAGTTGAGTTTTTTTAACTCTAGTAGGGTTTTTTTAATATTCTGATCAAATACATGACTTGCAAATATTTTATCCCATTCCATGTTATTTTCACTTCTGTTACGTGTTCTTTTAGTGTCATAGCCAAGAAATTATTGACAAGTTTAATATCATGAAGCTTTTCCCTTATGTTTTCATCTAGGAGTTTTATAATTTTATGTCTTTAGTTCATTTTGAGTTTATTTTTGTGTATGGTATAAAATAAGGGTCCAACTTCATTCTTTTGCATGTGAATATCCAATTTTCCAACATCATTTGTTGAAAAGACTGTGCTTTCTCCATTTTGTCATCTTGACACCCTTCTCAAGTGTCATTTGTCCACATAAGTGAGGGTTTATTTTTAGGCTCTCTAGTTTATTCTGTTGGTCTGCCTGTTGTCTTTATGCTAGGACCAAATTGTTTTGATTATTGTACCTTTGTAATATGTGTTCAAATCAGGAAGTGTGATTCCTTTAATTTCTTCTTTATTTTCAAAATTGTTTTGACTATTCAGATTCCTTGAGATTCCACATGAATTTTAGAATGGATTTTTCTATTTCTGTAAAAAAAATGGGATTTTTATAGGGACTGCATTGAATTTGTAAATTTCTTTGAATAATATGGGCATCTTAACAATATTAAGAATTAGAATTCTTCTAATTCATGAACATAGGATTTCTTTCCATTTCTTTGCATCTTCTTTAATTTTTTTCAGAAATACTTTGTAGTATTCAGTGTACAAGACATTCATCTCCATAGTTACATTTATTTCTAAGTTTTTCACTCAGTTTGGTGCTATTGTAAATGGAATTGTTCTCTTAATTTCTTTTTCTGATTGTTTATTGTTAGTGTATGGAAACACAACAGATTTTTGTGTGTTGATTTTTGAATCCTAAAACTATGCTGAATTCATTTTATTAGTTCTAACAGTTTTGTGTGTGTATGTGTATGTGTTTGTGTGTGTAAAATTTTTAGGGTTTTCCAAATATAAAATTATGATATCTGTTAATAGAGATCATTTTCACTCTTTTAAAATGGAGGCCTTTTATTTCTTTTTCTTGCTTAGTTACTCTGGCTTGGACTTTTAATATTATGTTGAATAAATGTGGCAAGAGCAATATCCTTGACTTGTTCTTAATCTTAAAAGAAAATATTTCAGGATTTCACAATTGAGTGTTATTTTAATTGTGGGCTTTCATAAATGTTTTCTGGAGTATGATTTAGGTCCTTTTATTAGGCCATGTTTCCCTGTTTCTTTTTACATCTGGTAATTTTTTTTTTTTTTTTACTGAGATTGGGCATTTGAACATAAACCTTTTCCTATCTTTGCATACTGGCCTTGTGCAGGTTATGACCTCACACATAAAAACGGATGGACGTTCTAGAACTTTGCAAATCTTTTCTGATCTCCTGTGCCCCTCCCCTGATGTCTGTCAGCAGCATTGCAGCTCTAACATGCTGCTTGTTTCTTGTTAATACCTTTTAAACTCAGGCACCAATGCCGTCAGTACTTCAACTCAAACCAGACAAAAACCAGTCCCTTGGGTCACTAGAGGCAAACCAGAATGTTGGATGCAACATGTTTACTCCATGAGGGAGGAGTCCCAGTGCAGGGGTTTCCTCCTAATTATTCCTTGCAATGCTGCATAGGAGGATGGTCACAAACAGGTATGTCAAACACCACAATATTTTATAACACTTTCACAGGAATACTATCATTGTTCTACAAAAGCCTGGATTTTGTAGTTGACACACTAGTCTCTGGAGCTCTCAAAGAGGTGTTCTAGTCCTTATATTGTTCTTAACTCAGTGTCATTTGGGGGGAAGGAGGGCCTGTATCTTCCTAGTCTATAATCATGCAGATGTCACTCACTGCATAATGTATTTTGAAGCTTGGTTATTAGATGTATAAGAATTTAAAATGTTATGTTCTTTTGATGAACTCAGCTATTTCATCATTATGAAATAAACTTTCAAACAAATGATTATACTCTTTCCTCTGAAATCTGCTTTTATTTGATATTAATATGCCACTCACTCCAGATTAATTTTGATTAATATTGATATGGCAATATATATAAATATCCAGTTCTATCGAATGACAAGATTTTATCCTTCTTCTTTTTTTTCTGGCTGGAATATACTATGTTAAGTGAAATAAGCCAGGCACAGAAAGTCAAATATTGCATGTTCTCACTTGTTTGCATGTAGGAGCTAAAAAAATAAATAAATACTTCTGTTCTTGTGCCAATAAAAGGCTGATTTGATCATTATTGCTTTATACTACAACTTGAAGTCTGGAAGACTCATGCCTCCCAGTTTGTTCTTTTTGAGAAAAGCATAAATTTTAAAAGCTACATTGTAAATCAATATCCCTTAAAATTAAAAAAAAATTATACTATGTAAAAAATACTGTAACCAAAAA